>PNEQ01089078.1:0-61546 GCA_003012365.1 Medauroidea extradentata | reverse complement strand
TTGTGTCCGACATCTTTGTGTTTTGTTTAGTCTCATCGTTGTGTCGTTTGCTGTAATTCTGTTTGTGTTTTTGTTTCGTCTCATCGTTGTGTCGCATGTCAACCTAGGTTTTTTCTGTTTGTTTCCTTGTTTTATCTGACCAGATTCCAGTTTTGGAATTTCAAGTTGTGTATGTATCCTGATGACTAAAGCATACTCTTCTTATTTATGTTTTCTTGTTTTATTTTTACTTTTAGTTTTCTTGTGACGGTCATTTATTTCGCAATGGAGTATGTCCATACAAACAAATCCAGTCATGCACCCCCATTGCACAGTTCTTTCAAAGATCATTTTTTTTTTCTGTTTAAATTATATGCACAGTTTAATATTTGTAAACATTATTACTAGAGATGATGTAATATCGCGAAAAAGTTTTGTGCCAACATACCCTTGAAAACACTGTAGTTTCTTGCGACATGTATGACTGGATGATATATGTCTGACACAACGTAGCTGTCTGCAGACCAATAATAGGCATAAATAGGGCCCGGTAGTTTTCGCGAAAAGATTTTTGCAGCACTTTGTTTCAGTGTCTTACGTGCGCACCTGCATCTCTGCTTTGTGGTCAGCGATTGGATGCCGTAACATTCAACGTCTGGAGGTTAAACCCGCAAATCACAGACGTGACGTGACACAGTTATCCATGCACTGATTGGCACAGTCTAATGAATAACGACTCTTCACAAAAACACTCTGTCAATAATCATGAAGTTGAGCTGCAGGTGTGTGCGTAAAGCACTGAAACAAAGTGGGGCAAAAATCTTTTCGCGAAAACTACCGGGCTCTAGGCATAAAATATTACAATAGCGGGATTCTTATTGGCTCAGTCAAATAGGGCAACAGCTCTACGCACTAGCGAAAGTCAGTCATCTTTTCATAAGCAAAACGTTCGTTGAAACCCAGAAAACAGTCATGTTCTCCCGCGATGAACTTTCATCTCTAGTTATTACTAGAGATAGGACACATTCGCGCGTTCACTGCCTTGTAAGCTAGCTTCCAAGAATATCTGCGTATTCAAGCTGACAACAACTGTTCATCGGCTGTTCGCTGATACAGTGGTACAACATGATTGGATTTACATTTAGTCAATTCTTTATTAATCGCTCACCCCTCTCCAGGAGGTGAAAAGCCAAGAACCAATGGCGAAAGGGACACAGACTTAGATGTATTTCAAATCTAGCTTGTGCCTAAAAGAAAACGCGAATTTTTCAGCTTACTAATTATAACTAGAGACATGCAAAATTCGCGTTACCATTTGCTAGCAGACTTAATTTCACTTTTCTATACATACCACAGCATAATCAGCGATTCAATTGGCCACGAACTTGTAAATGTCGTCATTGACGTGTGTTACGTCTTTACAGAGATTGGCCTCTCTACCGTGTAATTATTCTCCGCGGCATGTCACGACAATATAGGCCAGCGGAAGGCGTCGAACGAGCCTGTATATAGTCACTTGGAGTCTAGTCAGCTGTCAGAAAATAACGCGAATTTTGCATGTCTCTAGTTATTACTGATAGACAAATATGAGTGTCAGCCGGAACAATAAAAAAACAACAAAATATGTATTTTTAATAAACGCATTCTTGAAAAAAAAGTTCTGTTCTGCGAGTTAATAGTTAGGTCTACATCCGTAAATCTGTATTGAGGAATGACCAACCCTATTACGTCTTGTTTAAATACGACTACCATGAATCATGATATAAATGTTTGCACTTTACAAATCTCTTATAATCTCCGACCACAAAAAATTACAGTATTTTTCACTTCGGGTCGACGTGCATTAAAACAAGAATTCGTTGTTAAAATTCAATTTTGCATGTCACCCAATTCCAATTTACGGTAGTCTGCGCAGTTTAAACAAATACCTTACTTTGCAGATTTGTATACGAGGACACGCACACATATAAACACAAATAAATATATACATATACACATTTAATACACATTTAAATAAATTATCTAAAAAAAATTTTCTTGTTGTCAGATTCAAAGACCTACTTCTGATGTATTTATGTTTGAATACAATATTGCTATTGAAAGTAATCAGCATAATGACAAAGGCCAAAACAACACTAGTTAATTCTGAATAGGTGTACGTTGGTGCACAATGTCTACATAAATTTTGATACAGTCATTGCACTTTAATATAAATATAATTAATTTAATGATACTAAGGACTTCAATCAGATAGTATGTTAAATCCAGCAATTCACACATTTGCTCGTGTAAAATTATTTAGGAAAAATTTTCTTGAATTTTTTTGTATACGTAAATTGTATTACTAGGGCCACGATTTTGTCGCGAAAAGATTTTTGCCACACTTTGTTTCAGTGACTCATGTGCACATCGGCAGTTCTGTTTCAAGGTTATTGGCAGCGTGTCTTTGTTCAGACACGTTTCTCATTTGACTGCACCAATCAGAATAAGATTATTGTGCGTCTGTACGTCTATAATTTGCCAAGGCAAGTGAGAGTAAAATCATCCAACCACAGACGATGTAGCAGAGCTGCAGGTGTGTACATGACGCATCGAAACCAAATGTTGCAAAAATCTTTTCGCCATAAAATCGTGGCTCTAGATATTACTCGTACAGTAACGAAATATGAGTTATTATAAGCGCTGTGAATGTTTTAAAGCACTGTTTACGGAGCACTGGTATTAAATTTGATCCCTAATTAACTGTGTTTAGTACATAACATGTTTGGGTAACCTAATTTATGTAGAGTCAGTGCTACGTTTTCAATTAAAACCGCTTTTGTAGTTTTTCCTCGCTTAATTTTTGCGACACAGTCATTTGGAGTAACAATTTAACTTTGGGGTAACATTGTACCAGATAATTTATTTCATAAAATGATGTTTTGGTATCCAATCATTTGGAAAACTTAATGATAAAACATTATATTTATCGATAACACAAAATTATTAAAGTAAACCATCTATAATGCGTTTGAAGTTAAACTAGGCAGATGGTACAAAGTTTCCCTGCCCAGTACAAAGTTACGCCAAGTCATTGTATACAGTTTATGTAGGTTACTCTGATACAGTTATATATACCACTTGTTTAAATCAAGTCTACGTCTGCATTTTAACCACAAAAAATTCGATTGCTAATCGTATGAGCAGCACTATAATTTCTTAAAATACATTTCAAATAGAGGTGGGAGACGCTAAGAGAATTTAAACATTCTGTCGTCGGCGCGTATTACATCTTCGACAGCGTCAAAAGTGTAACATTTCCTTTGAATCACACGCTATTTCACTATTAAAGCTGCTGGGACATTATGCACCTCGGCGGCCTATGTTTGAAAGCATTTTTTTTTTACTCGAACGTGTATCGTTCAAAAAGTCCTCGGCGCACGGACGAGAGACGCCCTATTAGAACGACGCGAGGAGATGAAAGCACGGGGAGGACGACCGACAAGGGAGAAGGGGGGGGGGGGGAGTGACGCGTAATGGCGCGTAATTCCGCCCAAAAGAGGGAACTAAATTTAACCGGGCGGCGAGGAACGAGGCGCAACTCAATTCCGCGGCAAATATCGAGTTCCCACGCACCGCAGGCGTGCCGCCCACCCCCCGTGGCGGGCGGGTGAAGGGTGGTTTTTATTTGGAAGGGAGGAATGTCGGTGAGAGAGGTGGGCGGCCGCAGACGTCAAGGGTTAGCGCAAACAGGCAGGGACGTTCACGCAAGGCAGACCTCCCACTCGCACGATTACGACACAGACTGGATGAGGTGAGGTCAGATAGTTTTACGGCCTTCTATCGACGAGGTCTTAACTAACAACCTATGAGTAGGGCCATGAACTTTTCGCGACAAGAGTTTTGCCCCAGTAAGTTTGAGTGACTTACGTGCACATCTGCAGCTCTAATTCATAGTCGGTGATTGGCTGTTTTGTCTCTCACGTGTCTTGAGATTCTACCAGCAAATCACAGGCGTGTGGTGTTCCAGTAACCTTACTGTGATTGGCACAGTTTAATAAGAGACGTCTCTTTACAAAGACACTGCCAATAACCATGAAGCTGAACTGCAGATGTGAACGTTAGGCACTGAAACAAACTGGGACAAAAATCTTATCGCGAAATGTTCATGGCCTTAGTTATGAGGGTGAAGAGAGGTGAAGAAACGACACAACATCCATGTTCTAGCCAGGATTCGAACCCAGGACCTCTAGCACCGTAGACCGGCGCCTAACCGACTACGCTAGGGTGACTGGCTACACGGTGTAGGGATGATCGTAGCAGATTCCCGCCCTCTGCCCGCGTCTCTGACTCTGTCTTGTGATTGCCTAAAAACAACGACCAACATACGTGACTTCAAATTCATTGTGACGTGGTATTAAAAACGAACTTTTGTTCTTTAAACCAACCCGTGATTTAAATAAAACACATAACGTGGTTGCATTAATTTGCCTTTTACTATATAAACGCAATTTCCTTTGAAACGATGCTTTAACGCACGTAGTTTTCTCGACAAAGCAAAACCTGAGAGTTGGAACTCGTCTCGGTTTCATAACAAAGCAAAATGTACGCACTTTCGCAAACATAGTTGTCTAATTTTAGCTTTAACAATGTCATGAAGCACCGGTAAAAGGGGGGAAAGGGGCTGGATAGTTAATACAAAAGTAAATTTAGTCCATATCTGTAATACATTGACATCAATTTTTTTTCTCTTTCATTTGTTGGAAATCTTTGTTTTACTGTGCTACTGACTTTTCTACCGTTTGAGCCTGTACATGTGAAATTGAAATATTTACATAAAATTAGTAATCATAATAAGTCCACAGCCTTTCAAAATTTCTACAAGGTGTATAATCTTGTATACAAAAAAATGTTATAAAATTTAGCAAACAAAATCTAAATGATAAGAAATTTCAAACGCACAAAATAAATCTAACGCTACGTGGGATATTATTCTTTCTGAAATTTATTATAATAAGGCCGAACCTAACAATACTGATGATAAATAAGGAAGGCATTCCAATAACAAATGCAATTACATCAGAAAATTATGTAAATGAATATTTCATAAATATAGCTACTGGACTATTAAAGGACTTACCTAGTTCAGGGCATATAGAAAAATGTGCTCGTAAGAATTTCCATTATCAATGGTTATGTTTCCTGTAGAGGAAAAGGAGGTGTTAAATTGCATAATAAATCTTAGTTACTTACAGTACAGGGCTCTATAAAATACCTATAAAAATTTTAATAACTATTGCGCCTAATATATTGGGGAGTAACTTTTCTGATTAATCAATATTTTAATAATGGTGTTTTTCCTAATAATTTAAAGGTCTCTAAAGTAATACCACTACACAAACAAGGTGACAAAGCTGAGATTACTAATTACAGACCTATCTCTATTATTTGCGCTTTTGCCAATATTTTTGAATTTATTATAAAGAAAAGATTATTAAATTATTTAAACAAATATAATCTCCTAAATACTTTTCAACACGGATTTATATTTTAAAAATACAAATGCAGCTATAACCGAATTTATTTATACACTTTTACAAGCTCTGGATGATGATACAGTAGTAATATTGTTGGCAATTTTTGGACTTATGGAAAGCATTTGATACTGTGAATCACAAACTATTGCTTGATAAAATGGAATTATTGGGTGTAAGAGGTGTGGTTTATAATAGTTTGAATCATATCTTATGCGACGTATTCAAAGAGTGGAAATAACTACGATAAACAAATACAACTGTATAAAAAAATATATTTCTATTCCAAAAGTTATAGCAAATGAAGTATTACAGGGAAGTGTTATTGGCCCCCTTCTATTCATTATTTATATTAATTACTTATGTGATTCCATAAATTGTTCCAAAATAACTTCTTTTGTAGATTACGCCAATATCATAGCTCAGAATAAAAATATGATTGCTTTAGAAAATAATGCAAATGAACTACAGAATAAGCTACAAGAATGAATTAACACTGAATATAGAAAAAACGGAACTTATCGAATTTTCTTTCAAAAGCAAAATATGTACCATAAACATAAATTTTTGGGGGCAGTCCTCTCGAAAGAGTACCTAACACAAAATTTCTGGGTGTAATCTTGGATGAGCATCTGAAATGGAAAAATTATACCTATCTGATCTGCAAAAAAACTAAGCATAGCTTGTTTTGCTCTAAAACAGCTTGCTTTAAAATGTAGCTTAAAATGTTTAAAGCCAGCTTATTATCTCTTTTATCGTTCTATAGTATCATATTTTAGGGGCACAACAAAGGCGAGTTAAAGTCCATATTTATTTTACAATAAAGAGTTATTCGCATTATTGCTAATCAAAAATCAAAATAGCATTGTAAACCTTTTTTTAAAACTCAAAATATTGTGCCAGTCCCATGTGTGTATATTTATAGCTCTGTGGTCTTCGTTCGGAAACATATGTCAACCAGTTATACTTTAAATTTCTAAAGTCATGATCGTTATGCAGGCAGAAAGATAACGTACATTTTAAACGAGTCAACTATAAAAACTCTATTCATACAGTCCTCCTTAAAGGAGGCAAGCTATTTAATAAACTGTCAAAAAAATGAAATAAATAAGTAACTTTGCAAAATTTGAAAAGGCAGTTTTTAACTTTCTTATGGACAAGTGTTGTTACACCCTAGACGTATTCGTAAATGACAATGTTGTGTAATGTAGCTTCTAGTGTTAGGTTTTAAATTGTAGCCCTCAAATGTTGTCATTCTTCTCTGTATATTATTATTTGAGAGATTTAAATTTGGTTTCCTATATTTAATATGCTTGGTAAACTTTTTTAGTAATTGTTATGTTCTTTCTCACTGTATATTCACGTGTCTTACATGTCCAATATCATATAATGTATGATCTACTGAAATTAATTAAAAATAAATAAAATTTCAACTAATTGACTTTAAAATTAAAGGTATTGTTGAGAGACAGCGTTCGACACGCGGCTCCACGCCAACTCCCCCCTCTTCACTCCTCCTTCCTTCCCTGGTGACACGACGGGTTACCTTATCTCTCCTCTCTGGTCTGTCTGAAAGTGAGCATCAGTCGATACCATGTCGACATCCTTGAATAGCATGTGTCTGGGTCCATATCGAGGTTTTGTCCAACAGCTGGAAACTTCGGGGTAAGATTGCGTCATTACCGAGCTGTGAGAATTATCTGGGCTGTATCGCAGTTGGGTGTTAATACAGTACACGGCGGCCGAGCGGGCAGTGATTGTTTGGAGCTTAGCCTGCACGTGAAAGCGTCGGGGATAAAAACTCGGAAGAGGAGACGAAGACGGTGGCAAAGACGACACCGGCGGAAAATAGTGACACGGGATCGAAGCATCGAGCGGCACCAGTGCAGCAAGTGCGTACAGCGGCAGAAGAGTAGGAGGGTGTTTGGATGTTGAATTTTCGCGTGTGGGACGAACGAGTAGAATGATCATTACTGCAATTAGTGTGCGAGAGACAGAGAAAGTTCTGGAACAAGACATTTTAACTGAAGAATGGCTTATAATTCGAAGACTGCTTTCTGTGAGAGAAACATATATTTATTAGCTGTTTTTTAGAGCAGGAATACTTGGTTTTTGGACTATTTACGGTATTTAGCTATCGGCAGGGACAGATTTAGGCTTTTCTTCGCCCGAGACAAGAATTGCTATTTGCACCCCACTGTAATTATAATCATTACTGAGTAATCATTTTCAGCACCATCGGTGCACCCTAGAACCGGGAAGCTGCCTCCTCTAGATCAACCCCTGACTGCTATCGCAAATATTAATGTATTGAATTGTGAAGTGAAGAAATTTTGGTCAGCAGTTATCGTCGAGGTCTTTAGCACTAATGAGTGTGTCATGGTGTGAGTATGCAGCAGCGCCTGTCTGAATGGGCGGGGGAAACGGGAGAACCCCAAGTAAACTCATCCGGCACGATTCCTAAATGTGAAAATCCGGAGATCGACCCGGTCGAGAATCGAGCCCGGATCGCCTAGGTAGGAGACGAGAAGTCGGACCCCTCGACCACCGCCTTTGTGAATTGTATACAAATAAATAATGCATGGGAAATTATTTTGATAATATTGGTAATAAATAAGGAAATTAAACTTTATTATTGACGAACGAAGGCTGAAATATCAATTCTGACGTGAACATTGTCTGTTTTATTACATTTCAAAACTGTTTGGGAGATGAATTTATCAAAGACGTTCAGTCGTAGCAGGTAGACGCTACTTGTTGTATACAGAGAGGTAGCTGCGTTTAACGTCTCGCCGCCAACGAGGTCATTATTGACGCAGCCAGTAGTTTACGTTGTGTTTGAATTATTGCGGTGATCCCTTGTACACTTGCTCTTGCATCCTTCACGAGCTACAAGCCCTTGCACACTTCATGAATTAGGGCGCATCACCGAAAACAGACACCCTTGTTGGTTTGTATCTCGATTAATTTTCATCGATTCGATATGAGGTGTTGTCTTGAAACGTAATACTAAGACCGAGGTCTTTGAGTCGATTGCAGAGTCAAGTGAGGAAAATCTTGAGGTAAAGGTGGGAAACTAAGGAAAACTTGAATAAAATCTGAGAATTTTTCGCCTGCATTGCACAGTTAGGAAATTGAGATATTTCATCTGAGGCGAAGTGTTACCACAACATTCGCGAGAAAATTTATTTCCCTTCATGCATCGATTCACTAATGTAGCTAAAAATTTATATTTATTTTACATTTATTATGCACAAAACTTAATTTTGTTTTTCGCATACAGTAAAGCTGAAAAAATGCAAAATAAAAATGATAAAAAATACGTCGTTGATTTTGTTTATAAAATGATACAGTAACAATTTTGTTTGAAAACAAAAGTTACATTAAAAAATGCGCCATCGCTTTCACGTGATAATGTACAACGAATATAAATTATGTTGTAGATGGAAGGTGCAGTCTTTCATTTAAACACAATGGTTATGTTCATGCTCTAAAATATTACCAATAAATTCAAAATAATTATATTATTATCCCGCATGTAACTTCTATTTACGGCCACCATGATTGATTTGCAGCTTGAGAAAATCGTAAGGAAGGTTTGACGACACCTTAAGAAATTCTCAGTTTTCCTTATATTTCACTCACTTATCGTCTCTGCAATGAAAATATCTCACAGTTCACTCAAAGAGGCCTTAGATTTTACTCAATATGACTGTGCAATCGGCCCTTTACCTAAGCTCCTTTCGTCGTGCTTGAATTAACAAACATGTTAAGAAATGAAATTGGTTTAAATGTTGCAGGCAACCCACTTTATTAGAGCAAATGACAAAAGACAATAACAAGTCACACAAATAGCGAAAGGCACGAAAATACTAACACGTTTTTAATTCCTTTGGTTGTTACTGGGAACCGACAATTTGGAATTTTAGGGTTCATGAATTTATGACGAACAAATTCGAACGACATATTAGTATTTTATTAAATTGCACTAATTGAAGAAAATTACAATTTTCATAATTTTTTTTTCATACAAAGGATTTTCGTTGTTTTTTAAATCTTTCAGCATACAGCCCATAATATCTAATTTCAGTGTTAATTATTTCATTCGAGTAAGTCATTTCGTTTTTTAATTTTGTATGTCCCCGTAACTAGCAACTTTTGACATGCAGCTATGGAAAGACAATGAGAACTAGGAACATTTCACAAGTGGAAAATATAGTCACAAGTTACGTCTATAAAACTAGCACTACATCGTATGAATATAAAGTTATGAATTTTTGCGACTACAACACCCTTATGGGCCCTTGGTAGATGAATTCAGACACGGCCTTAGAGAATCTGGAACATGAATGGAACTGGCCGAACCATCTCAGCATTCGCGCGCAGTGTTTCGAAAAGTCTGTGACAAATGTGTAGTAAAACTGTGTGTAAATTATACGCACACACGTATGTACCGTGTGTAGGGAGCCGAGGTGGTCCAGGGGTTAAACCTTTCTTCTTCCATCTAGGCAAACCGGGCTCGGTCTTCGGTGGGTACAGGACCCAGATTTTTAGCATGTGGGAAACGTGGCGGTCTCCCATTTTCCCATCAAAAGCCTGCGTCATCATTTTCGAAAGAGTGAGACATTTTGGTCAGCGCTCAACATCGAGGTCTTTAGCGCTAGTGAGGGTGACATGAGTCGAGTGTGTAGCAGCGCTGGAACGAAAGGGTGGTGAAAACGGGAGATTCCTGAGAAAACCCGTTGACCAGCGGCATCGTCCGGCATGATTCCCACATGCGAAAACCCGGGGACCGACCCATCAAAAATCGAACCAGGATCGCCTGAGTGGGAGGCGAATGATCTGACCATTCTCGAGCAGGTGACTCTCCTTTCACCGCAGCCTTCTCTCATACACATTGTGGCCCTGCCAGCAGGCGGGAAACACGTAGTGGTTTCTAGTTCATATACCGTGTATGCACATACATATAACAGTTTCGTATCAATTGCTAACCTTCATATTGTAGTATATTGAGCACCGGCTTCCGGTACGTGAGGCTATGGTTTGATTCCTGAATAAGGCTGAGAGTAAATTTGTGATAATTTTAATAGTGTTTACACACTGTTGTCTACGTTTGAGTCAACATAGATGGGTCACATGCGTTTACTTAAAAATTTAAGAAAAAGTATATGAGGGGATATTTGACACTTCAGTAACATTAGAAAATATTAAGATAAAATATTAGCCATTTTTGTTTAATGAAATCGGTCACATGACATGATATATATTAATTTTAGAAAATAACTTATTTCGTAGTTGAATGTTAAAATTTCTATGTAACAAGCCATGCTAAATATATAACACCAGAAGAGTCCCAATCGAACCACGCAAAATTACTAACAGCTAAATCGCTAAATTATTGAACGAAACCTGGTCAGAGCATATTCTGGAGCGCCGATCGTCGTAGTCGATGCTGGTGACCGCTGGGCAGCGGAAATGCGGTGCGGACGCTAGGTAAATTATTTATTCCCTGGCTCTGTGGAGCCACCAACGCCCCCTCCTCCTTACCAGTAACACTGCCACTGTATACTCTCATCTAGTGGTTTTACAGTAAAATACCCGGACTCGACTGAACTGGACTGGATCCAACGTGGAGCGAACCTAAAGCGAACGTGGACTGAAATGTGCTTACAGTGATATGACGTGTAAACAGGCACAGAACCCGTGTGTAGAGACATCTCTTTGCGAAACATTGAACTACTGAACAAATGATTGGCGAAAAACAAAGACGCGAACATGTGTTAAATACTTTTATTTTTAATTTATTCGTCAGAATACTTGTTTGGATATAGTCTGCACTTCCTATCACTTTTATAACATTTAAAAAGTTTTATTTAGCTAGCCCAGGAAGATCTTACATAACTAGAGACCTGAAAAATTTCCGTGCGTTTTCCTTCAAGAACAAGCCATAATTCCATCACCTGTGATTTCGTGCTACTTTCAAAATTAGCCGTTGACTTATTTAATGCTACCTTGAAGTCGACGAGCCAATAACAAATATGTAACTAAATGCAGGACCATGTCACTGTGTCAACGGAACAGCTGCTGTCTGCTTGGATACACAGATAATCTTGCAGGCTAGCCTGCAGGTCAACGAACCCGCGAATTTTTCCAGTCGCTACTTACGAGTGTAAGACTCTCGCCTCCCAAAAAAAAAAGCGATCCGGGTTCGATTCCTGGTGGGGTTCGGTCCCCGGATTTTCGCGCCGGACGATACCGCTGGTCGGCGGGTTTTCTCTGGGATCTCATGTTTCCCCCGCCCATTCATTCCAGCGCTGCTCCATTCTAACATCATATCACCCCTCACCAGCGCTAAAAATCTCAGTGTTAAGCGCTGCCCAAAACCTCTTCACTCACTCACTCTATCGGCCAGAGCAAATTTGTGCCACAAGCCCAATTGGTTTTCAGATGAATTCACGCTTTCCTGGATACTATTAGGTTCTGAATGGGTAAATTTATTAATTGTGAAGTATGAGTCGTGTTATATTATGATTAAAATTTATGCTTATATTATACAAATTTACTTATATAAGATTGAAATATTTTTAATTACTTTGATATGAAACGGGTATTACACAGCTACAGGAATCTCCGAATGCTTACCGTCTCGCTGGAGTACATACGTTAGGCCAATATTTCGAGTAGCACAACATCAGGAGCAATATTGCTGTTTGACAGGTCTGCAGTTCGTGTGGTAGACAGGGGTTGGAGTTTATTAGATGGGTGGAGGAGTCTCGAATACATACTGTATATTGTTACAGAGCATCAAACTGATACATAATATGTGTATTTATATATATAAATATATATATACATATAAAATCATAAAATCATACCTGGAGAAAAATTATTCTTTCTGTGCATAATCGGCTACGAGCCAGTTATATTTTAAATTTTACATTTTTCGATATACTGATTGTTGTCTGAGAGTTGTCAGACTTTTTCAAATATAGCTCTTCTTATTATAGAAATTCGCATATTTCTTTAATGGCGTACCAAAATCTCAATATTCTGTATTAACGTTTTTTTTACCCCAATTACATTCCGCACTGACCTATAAAGTAGCCCAAAATAATCTTGTTATGTCTTATCTCGGAGGACTGACGCGAACAAAGATGGGAGTTACATGTTAAATTATATTCGACAGAGCTAAAATAATTTTTCATGTTATTTTTTTAGGACGAAACAATTTTTTTTTTTTGCGTTGAATAGAGGAGAATATCGCTACAGGAATAAATACGCGGGGAAACCTTTTTGAATGTGTGTTTTAGAGTGTTTTTTAAATTAAAACAATATATATTTCAGGGTATTGAAAAAAGAAAGCCTAAAATATTCTATAGCAACGTAAGCGAAGTGAACGAAAAAGGTCAATGTTGTGGTATATATGTATATGGGGACCCGAATTCCAAACCATGCTAACTACAAAATCCAAGAATTAGCAAATATCTAAAGATAATATCTTCACTGTGTGCATTTTTTCTATCCGAAATATGTTACTAATCACAGTCAAATTATTGTATTTAGATTAGTAACCAATTCAATACAGATATAAATGCACACGAAAAAGATATGACTTTTATTTATATTTCTTACAGTTTGGAGTTAGCATGCTATGGAATTTAGGTCCCCATATGTAGGTTCAACAAATATAGCGCCACACTGATTATTATAGAAAATGTGAATTCCTGTTTTTGCACTTACCATGTCACTAGGGTATACTTTAAAAATAGTTTGTAAATTTGCCACACTTGCGTATAGGAGCGATAAGAAAGTAGGTATGGTATCATTGTTTCCCAGCATCCATGGTAGCACTAATAAACGTTTTATAAAACAGTCAAACATATATTAAAGTTACCAAATTTGTATTGTAATAAGTGTAAAAGTTTGCATATTTACAAGGTGGAAGAATGGTAACTGTCGCGTACTGTGTTTAGGTTAATTACTTCCTAAACATGTAAAGAAGGTTTTTTTACAGTGTAGGCAACGCCATTATTTTATTTACGGGAGTTCTGCATAAAGTCAAGTTCAGTCTTCTCGTAGCTCGCACACATGAACTCGGTTGTCTTATTTCATAACACAGGAGCTTGAAAATGAAAGTTTTGACTATGCCATCTTAAAAGACCCTTGTTATCTATGAGAGTAATTAAGATCGTAGCCTACCACGCGCTTCAAATGCGTTGTAATGTACAGTACAGGGAAATAAGTTTTTATCACGAAATTATTCGTCGTGTGCCCATTGTGCCGATGTACGAAAAGAAAACACACTTCTGACAAGAACGGAATAAGACACCATGCTCATAAATACGGTTTCTAAGCCCTCCAACGTAGATAAAACCGGCCTTTTCAGGCTGCCGTATCTTCAAAATGTTCTAGCTGGAAGTACGCAATCCTCAGCTTGTAACGTACCCTGAACTTTCCTATAGACGTTCCATCAGTAAAACAATATGGTTCCCGCTAGTTCAGCGCTTGTCTCGTCGCGATGCGGCATTTGAGGCGCGCTTCAAGGTCGACCTTATAGCTCCGTAGCTTTCGAGGAAACTGTTATTCTAGGCATACGCCGTCGCTGCATTGTAATTATAATAAGTGAATTTTATCTAAACATATGCTTTTCGTGTACCATTTCGTCATCCTCTGGGTCGTCCGTGTAAACGGATGTAAGGTTTTTCTTACCACGTCGGAGGAATCCAAAATAATAATTTGAGTATACGTGTTGGTTTGAAAATAACTCTTAGGCGTGTAACGCGGGTGCTATTTTCGTTGATAAAAGAGTGTATTGAGATCACGTTCAATATTTCAATGCGCAAATGTAATTTAGGCGCCTTAGCGAATCCGTTGAATTGAACTGAGCTAAATATTCTGTGTGTCAGGCACATGATACATTCTCACAGGGCGGAACCAGAAAATGTGGCGAGGGAGAAAATTTGACAAGGCACGTAAACCCCTCCCCATTCCCCATCAATCAAAAATATTCGTCTGTGGATACTTTAAAAATAAAATAATATCAGACATAATTTGCAATACAGTTTTTAATTAATACATTCAATGTGTTCTTTTTTGTAACTATTACGAATCGGAGCACGATGTCTATGCCAAGAATCAGAAATCCAGATCTGTCTCTACAAAATAAGGTTATAATTTTTATTTTATTTCCGTCTCATTTTATAGAAGTGGCTAATATCAGGCATACTTACCTTGTCTTGCGCTTAACCACTAAAAATTAAAGATTTCCATTTTTATGGAGCTTGTGGCTTCAAGCCCCAATTTTTATAAAATTAGTTTTTAATTTTTTACTCGAAAGCAAATCATACTACCGCCTAGTGCTGCATAATCAGAAGATCGCAAATAAAATATCTACTCAGCAAAAAAGTCTCATCGAATTATGACAGTAGTTCAGACTGTATAGACGATTGAGAATTGCAGTCGTTTGTCGACTTCTTGGCTTTCCATATCCCTTGATAAAAAAAATAATATGTGGATCTGAAAAGCAAAATAAATGTAGTTACAATAAATATAATTCTTACAATAATATACATTTTATCATAATATTTGACTAATTACTTCAGAACTGCCAGAAAATTTCCCCCTTTCTCTCCCAAACCAGAAGTCTGGATTTATTCACTTATGTATTCGCAGAGAGTCTGCGTGTCACATTTGCTTTACATGCCGTGACACCCACTAATGCTCGGCTGAAGAAGGTCTGCTCTGTCACCGTGTCTCTTCGCACCCTGGTGGCTGCACGCGGTGGTTAACAAGTCTGCACAGGGCGGGTAAGTGGGTCAGCAGGACAGTCTGCATAGACACAACTCTCCTGTCGACTCCTGCACGGGGAGAAGTGCAGTGTCACGTATAGTAGAACATACACCGTACCATCCAGAACCTCGCCACTCGAACAGGGAAAACGAAACCTTTTTAAAGTCAATTCTACTACAGGTTAGAAAGATCAATGTTAAAAGTTTGTCACAGGGAAAATTTCTGCGGCTTGAGTGTTGGTATCGGTAATGTGTGCAAACTGACCAATAACAGAACTTTCCTGAATTTAAAGTTAACATACAAATGATAATTTAAAACCCGAAATTGTTTTATTTTCACTTTAAAAACAAATCAAATGACTTCTGTCATTTCCAAGCCTCTTTTAATTTAATTTTAGCACAGTTTCGTATTTATCTGGTATATTAGTGATTGAAGCAAAACTAGTGGCAGAAATTTTCCCTGTGACAATCTCTGCTATAATAAAACACATTTTCTTTCTAACCTGTAGTAGAATTAACCTTAATCATATCAAAGTCTGGGTTCTACCTACAACTACTGCAATAAAAACAGTTGAACACTAAAGTAAATAAAAACAAAATAGGAGAAATATTTCATCGAGTTAAACCCGAGTTTTCATTTAATGCCTCACTCCATGTTTTGTTCCTGTGCGTTGCATTCTATTTGTACATAAGTAAGTTTCCAAATCAGTAAAATGTTGACTTAGATTTGTTGCTGAAAATGGTTCGGGATAAAGTAACCACTCAAGAAAGCCCTGCTAGAGTTCTATTTTCAGCCAATTCGTATTTTTCCGCGCGTAACGGCTAACGACGGGAAATATCTAACCTCTCTACACGCGTCACTTGATGCTTACGCATGTATGATAAATTGTGCAGTCGGTAAGATTTCATATAGCTTGATAAAAATATGTGATTAATTTTAACACAAATATGTCAAATTGGGTAGATTTTATTTTGTATTGTTTCATATTTATAGGGAAATACACAGTAATATGTTCGTCAATTCGCTGCCTACCGTACAACGAGTAAGGTAACTATTGTTAATGTTCCCTTACATGCAATTAACGGCTAGTGATTTTTTTTTTTTTAAGGTTATATCTTTAATGCTCACTTTATCCCGAAAGACTTATACGTAGTAGCAATAGACAAAAGTCTGTGGCTATAACATCCGCAACCTAAACAGTTCTGTAAACATGCAGAAACGAAATTTTTCCTACATGCAGAAATGAGAATTTTTCCAACCAAGGAGCCCTAAAAGCGGAAGGTGTTAAGGTGGCTCCCTAGAGAGTCTTCATTTGTTTATAAGCAAAAATCTATTGAGTGCTAAGGGTGCCACCGACAGGCGTTAGCAACTTAAAAGGTGTATAGTGCGTGCTTAAGTATTATTATTGTTCTTACAGGACTTCAAGCGATGATCACATCATTTAAATTCAACGAGATATTCTTTAAAATCTAACTCATGTTTCCATTTTTTTCTTATTCGTATCCGATTCGAATTTTTTTTTCCCACACGGCAGTATGGAAGAGCACATAAAATGTTTTCTTGTCGTTGTCTTCGCTGTCGATGTTAATACGTTTTATACCATTTAGTTTCTTCCTTGTTCTTTGTGGTCTCCTTCTGTAGGTTGACAAACAGTTATTTATATATTTTTATTGTTTTTTTTGTTGGAATCATAATGTAAACTGTGATTATAATGTTTGTATACTTCCGCCCCATATTTGATAAACAGTGTTGCATCTATAACAATTCTGAAATTACAGTGATTTGATCGAAAGTGATCGTATTGGCATTATACACTTCGAATGAGAATAGTGAATCGTGTCATGTGTGAATTGAACGGCTTTCAAACATTCAAATATTTCTGTTTGTCTGCAATCGGACCGCAGCTTGTTTAACTCGCAGGACTGATGCGGTAATAAACTGTCAACAAAAGGGCGGCTGGATCGGTCATAATTAAGCCGAAAGTTAAACTAAAACCTCACGCTTGCCACAAATAATGATCGATCAAACAGTGGTGCTCCATTTACCCTGACAACTGTGCAAGTATGGCCTGTCGGAAAACAGACTGACATTTTTAGAGACAGATATTTGGTCTTGGAACAAGTTCAAAAGAAATCATCTGGACATGATTGAAGGTGTGCAAATTTAAGTTGCATCGTGTTCAACACAGTAATATAAAATTTCCTAGTGTAAAATATACAAACCAGGATACGGCACGAAGGTTGGTCACAACTCAAGCTAAAATTTGGATTTAAAAATAATTGAAGTGACCTTTTCATGTATGATAATTAAATTAGCCTAGGCCTAGTTTCAAATAAGTTTGACATGGCATACCACATTCGTAAATATAATTTATGAAGACAAAAAAACAAATTCCGAATTTGTAAATTTTGAAATAACAATAAGGGCTGTGGAAAAGTAAGATTTCGAGCAAACAGAAATACTCAACCCTCGATAAAATCTTAGCTACTCATCATAATTCAATGAGACAATTTTTTGTCGAGTAGATATATTATTAGTGGACGTCTGTTTGTACAGCACTAGGAAGTAGTGTGTGTGTCTATATATATATATATATATATATATATATATATATATATATATATATATATATATATATATATATATATATATATATATATATTAGGAAAATAAGGACTTGAAACCATAAAATCCATAAAAATGGAAAGCTTCAAGTTTTATATTTTTAATATGATAACATCTAGGTCTCTATAATAACCGAATTTTAAAAATACTCTCGCGTTTTGATTTGAAAATAATTTTACTATCCGATAACCTCTCGCGCAGAGGTATACGGACATTACTTTAGGTGGTACCTTTGGTCGGCCGATTTTCTCGTGTATCTCCCTTTTCCCCTGTTATTTCATTCCGGTGCCGCTCCATACTCACCTCATATCTTCCCCCACCAGCGTTTAAGACCTAGATGTTAAATGCTGGCCAGAAATCTCTCCGGTTCTGATAGCGTTTTAGTATAGAGTGAAAAGTATTTATATCGTACTGATTTTGTCAGTGGCACTTTAAGTAAGTTATCTGTATTTTTGTAATTCACCCGTACTGAAAACTAGTACTCATACAGACTGTACAGCGATATATAAGACATGATGAAGAAATATTCTTAAATAGGCTAGTGGACATGTTCCTGCGTAAAAAATTTTAGAACATAATTTAATTTTCTTAATTTCAATAAATTCATAAGTGGAAAAAATGTTCACGTGTAATATTTAAGATTTTTATAAGTTCGTCAGGACGTCTAAATTATTTGTAACCTAGTTTTTATTATTTTTAAATGAATTAGTTTTTCTATTGATAGAAACCTGGCAATCTCGGTGGTTCAGCGACTTGCTGACTAGAATCCGCAGTCCTGCGTACATATACGCTTGTCTTCAGCTTCTTATTCATTGGCTGTTGCTTGAGTGAATGGCCAGACGTATATCTAACAAGATAGCGAAGGAGTCAGTGAGTGTTTTCACGCAGATCTGCTATTGGTTCACAGTTCTCAAGGACGAGTTCCAGTAACAGTGACCCAATGTGGCAGGTAACTAACGTGTACAGTTGTTTAAAATCTAACGTCTTCTCAAAGTTTCCGAATCTATTACTAGGAAAAGTATTTTTTTTATTAGACGAAAATTCCAACAATAGTTATGTCTAGTTGACTTACAGTATTCGGAAGAATTATAGAGTTTTTGTATCGACCAGTTGTAGTGGCATCACATCCTAATTAAAAATGCTACGCCGATAGTTTCACCTAGGTGCAGTCCAGCAGCCTACACGATGTATTATAAATTTCTGTACGCTCGTGAAGGTATTTATGAAGGTAATATTACAGGCGTGTTATTGAAATGCTGCCCCGTCACTAGAGTCACATGCTTGTAAACACGGCGTGCTGCGACGTAGGTACTACTGGCAAGGACGAGAGGGTTTGTCACGGCCCAAGGACGCACGCAAATAAGAATCAGTTGCCCCGCATAGCGTGCACGCGCAGAAACAAGGGGTTGGGGCGCATCGCGAGTGAAGGGTGTCGACTCGCAGACCAGCGCTCTCGCAGAGGTTTCTTCGGCCTTACGGACTCACCCCGCAAGAAGATGCCTGTTTTACGAAGCAGCAGGATGCTCTCGTGCCAGTCACTCGCAGGTAAAACGCATAGACTCTTTCCTTTTCTTTTCCTCCCTTAGGGTTAGGTCCAAGGGACGGATCAAAGTTAAGAGGGAGGGGGGCTGCAGGGATGATCGCTCTCCTCCCCCCGTAAAACCACCCAAAAACACAATTGTGAAACTATAAAGATCTTAAAAGTGAACTTGGTGTTGGACCATTTCAGAATGACATTGGTTTATTTGTTGGGAAAAATGTAGACGGTCTCGCCAAAGAAGTGTCGCGCTCGGAGCAGCAGATATTGGCGACGTGCCTCTATGCGATGTCACTGACACGTGTGACAGATTTACAGGGGTTGGCAACTCTACCATGGAACTTTTCATTACTGGACAGAAGCATTCTCCGCGGCAGCCTCGGCCAATGGAAGACGTCGAGCAAGCCTACGACGGTTTGGAGTTTAGTCTGCTGTCAGAAAATAATCACACGAATGTCGCATGTATTTTCTTAGGGCATTCTTCCAGCACGTGTAGACCTAACAATGAGAATTACCAAGGGTCATGGACCGATGGAGGTGAGACAAAGGTCTTGAACTAGCATTCGGGAGGCTTAGGGTTCGAATCCCGGCTCCGGCAATCCTGACTTCGGTTTTACGTGGTCTCCCGAAACCGCCGCAGGCGAATGCTGGTATGGCTCGCTAGGCTGTGTCCGACTCCTCTTGGAGATCCTGTCCTTCGTGAAGTTGCGTGTAACTGTCTGTATTGACCACGCTGCTGACGAGACGTAAAGGGCAATACACAAGCTGTAAAAATTCCAATTTCACTTTCCAGTGTATTTAATGCTAGCTGTAATTCGCTGTCAACATTAACAACACCGTAATGTAAGTAACATTTGTACGTACGTACGTACGTACGCTTTAGAAATATCACAGTGAAATATTGTGCGGATACATTAACGCATTATTATTAAATAGATAATTAACGGAACGAGTTTCTAAACATCTTTGGAACTCTCCGGGGGGCTATTGAAGGAAGTAGAAACTTTAATAACTGCATTTTACAAGATACCAGAGAATAAGTAACATTAAATGGCAATATTCACGATTTTGTTTGTGCTATCGGGATGTTCACTCTAGACTTAATGTTTGTTTATACATTTTACGGAAATTAAGATGACCAGGGTGAACGCCATATAATTGTACCAAACGTTTGCACTGTCTGCCTAGTTGAACGGTTTTTTGCTTGAATATTGAGTAGTATCACTTAAGTGACAAATAATTCGTTAATTAATATTTTTAATGTACCCTGTTTTTAAAACCGACTATTAAAATAATTTCACTTATGAAAACTTTTAAGACTTAAAACGAATAACGTGGGGAATGCAATTAATAACTGACGCATAAAATGTTCACCTAAGACGCTAACAGTTTTATTGAAGTGCAAATAATGTGAACTGCTGTGTGAGTTTTATCAACGACAATTACACCCTACACTCCTATTTCTATTGCATGCGCCCCACGGATTTCGTTTATAATATTACAAATATTTTCATAGGTGAAATTATTTTAAACTTTTTAGCCAGTTTTAGAAAACCTATTATATCTAAAAATTATATTTAAATAATTATTTACTGTTGTTAGTATCGCGTGTGTGACATTTCGCAAACGATTTCAAACAAGTAAAATTTGTAGTATTGCTGTCATCCAGTTTTTAACTGTATTTTAAGTTTTTTTTCTCCAGCTCATCAAAAAGCTAGTTTAAAATCGATTACAAAATTTGTACCCAACAGACAGATAAGAAAGCGAGCTAATAAAAACGCGTTAAAATGACTCCCTGTTGCTGGTGCGTTGGGGCTTACCGTAACCCCGTAACCATTCCAAACACACGTGAAACAGCTGCGCAGCACACAATCCTCAATGCATAAATTTTAAAATGCCCTCCACCATCGCTTGTGTTGCGAATCCAGCAGCCAGCGATAGACACATGTACACACAGGCTTGACTCATGTCTATGTGAAAGCCCACAGTGGTATTTTGGTAACTGGCAACATTTTTCTGAGTAACGACTCTCTCCTGAATTACAGGATCAATCAGAAGTTCGTTACTCCAGAACTGAATGACAGGTACATAAAAAGACATCAGTTGAAAACTATACAGTTACGAGAATAGACAAAAGAAGATTCAAAGTTTTAAATTGCAACTTGTTACGGAATCTTCATGTGACTCTATGGATGAATATTTTAGACGTGCCCAGCAACATTTTCTGCGTCTCTCACTATCACTTTATCTGTCTCTCTCTTTATTGCATTTTCGATAGAATATTGCTGGTGATCAAACGTTTTCACAAAAAGATTTAGTACTACTCTTTTTACTCAATGCCTTACGTGCATATCTGCAGTTTTACTTTATGGTTATTGGCAGTATGTATTTGTTCAGAGCCGTCTTTCATTTTAGGGTGCCAATCAGAGCAAGGTAAACTACCACACCACACGTCTGTGATCTGCGGATAGCTCCCCGAGATGCTGGGAGTCAAAGCATCCAAGCACTCACAACGAAGCAGAGCTGTACGCGTAAGTCATTGAAACAAAATGGAGGAAATATCTTTTCGCGAATATTTTCGGTTCATAATTATTGCACAGTCTTATTCCAAATACCTTACGTGCATATATGCAGCTCTACTCTATGCGCCACTTCTGCTCTACAGTCCACGGTAAATGATAAACAGGCAAAGCGTGCTGGCTGGATCGTGTAACTGCAGAATACTATTGCACATATTATTGGCAACCACATCACAGACGTGCTGTATTTAACTGGACGGCAGTCACAGCCGCATGTAGCATTCCACAGTATAAGCCGTTCGGGATAAAGCGAGCACTCAAAAAAGCCCTGTTAAAGTTCTATTTTCAGCCAATTCGAATCTTTCCGCGCGTAATGGCTAACGATGGGCAAGGGCACCAATAAAGGGAGGAGGGATGGATGTTCCAAAATGTGTTGAGTTTTGGTTTGGTTTTTTGATAAAACACATAGCAAACTATTTGCAGTTTGATAAGTTTCGTGCTGAAAGCGGTTTCATGTGTCGAAATATGTCAGTGGCGAAAAATTTATACACAGACTATACCCTCTCCTGTTGACATAAACATATGTTATGGTCTTGGCCCCACCTTACAATTTATAAGATGGGTGCCCTTGACGATGGGAAATGTCTAACCTCTCTGGACACGCCACTTGATGTCTGCGCGTGTAAGATAAATTGTGCCGTCAGTAGGAACCCGTGTAGTCGGGGGAAAAAATTAATTATATAAAGTACAAGTACGTCGATTTCGGTTGATCTGTTTCAGTAGTGTTGCATTTAAATAGGAAAATACACGGAACTATATTGCGTAACTTCGATACCAACCATTTAATCAGTAAGGGAAGTATAGTTAATGTTGAATTATATGCAGCAACAGTAAGCAAACAACTGGTGATATTTTTCAAAGATTAAATTTTAAGCTCTCACTTTATCCCGAACGACTTTATAATATGATCCAACCCGCGCTACGTGCACTGTAAAGTCATGAAACCTGTCGTACAGGTACAAGGGTGCGTTTTCGGGGCTACGATAAGTTACATTTTTTGTTCCACAACATCTGTGGCTACTGGCTTGTTCCTGCAAAATACATGATTTTTTGGAACATTCTGAAGTTACACCACACGAATCTTGGGCTGAATTGGAGACGAAAATGTATGTGGCAAAATGTTGTGTGATGACATTTTCCGTACACGATAGGGCAACACAGCACGAAGTTAGTCTCCTCTTACGCTACACAGTTATCTTACAACCACCGTTCTTCCATGAATCGCGTTGTGGGCGCGGGCTAATATTCCGAACATTCCAAACATGATTCCTCGTTTACTCGGCGTAACAAACATAAAATAATACCCAGACGTGGAGCGAAAGAGAGGACTTACTCCGTGCTGTTTGTTACAGTGACACTAACATTTTCGTTACCAATTTAGTCCAGAGGCGGCGTAGTATGCTCATTATTAAGGACCCTTGTTTTTCGCGAAAAGAAATTTGCCTCACTTTGTTTCAGTGTCTTACGTGTACATCTGCAATTCTGCTTCATGGCTATTGGCAGCTTGTCTGTGTGAAGAGCCGTATCTCATTTGACTGAGCCAATTACAACAATTTTCCTGCAACACCACACGTCTGTGATTTGCCGGTAGAATCCCAAGGCTCGTGACAGTTAAAATATCCAATCACTGACCACGAAGCAGAACTGCAGATGTGCACGTAAGGCGCGGAAACATAGTGGGGCAAAATTCTTTTCCCGAAAAACAAGGGTCTCTACTCATTATGCTGCCGTTTCTGCACATTTTGAATGTTGAGAAGTGTTTTGTTTGACACTTGTTTTCCAAGCTATGATGGCAAAACCTTAGTTTTGCTCCACCTACTTCAGACAAGTAAGGAAGCATCTTCACCCCTCGCAGGACGTCACCCGGTGGCCGCTTGCGCTAGGCATCACAACCAGGACACGCAGGCAACTTTCCCGCCGACGTTGTGAGGGGCAGCCCGCTCGTCCCAGTTACAGTTCCGGCCGTTTAGAAAGTCTCCCCCTGGGTACTTCCCCACCCCCTCTCATGGGGTCACCGGAGAAAGGAAGAAAGTGTGCGGGGCCCGGTGTGTGAACCATACAGCTTCTCCGGGTCGCCTGCTGACGTGCGTTTCAGCTGTGCGAAAATTTTCCTGACATGTTCCTGCCGTCCCACCCCGTTTCTTTTATCTTAGTCTAAATGGTCGCTGGCACGCGTTCCGGCTTGCTGAAGGCCCCCACCCCTTCATTGGTGACCCGAGCCCAAACTGCAGCGGGCCTGACTGGCTTGTAGCGTACAGGAGATGAGACTTTGGTCACAGAATATTTAAGTATACATGCAGAAGTGAAAAAGCCAGTAAAACGGCTAACTCGCCTACACATGCCAGAAAAATGGCTTCAATGGCCAGCAACATGGCGGAAACACCTCCTGCCAATCAGTGTAAGGCAGCTGCCCTGCTAGCCAACAGCCAGGCCAATAGGAAACCTGCCGTAACATGCAGGAACCAAACATACTCGGGGTTGTTATCATCAGTTTCCGGCAGCCAATAAGCGGAGGAGTTCACTCGTATCAAAAAGAGCCGCCACGTCATTTCACGTCTGCATTATCAGAGCCCCGATTTTTCGCGAAAAGAATTCTGCAACAGTTTGTTTCAATGCCGTGTGTGCACATATGACAGAATGACAGAATGTATTATTGTACAGACGTGGCTCATTTGACCGTGCCAACAGGAACAAGGTTACTGCGACACCACACGTCTGTGATTTGCGGGTAGAACCCTAGACTCTGAGAGTTATAAACAGCCAATCACTACAAGCACGATTATTTCGCGTATTGATTATAGGTGAAGTTGAACGTCAATAACGTATACTTCACTCCTCCTGTGATTAGACGAGAGCACACAATTGACAACTGCAAGCCAGTTATAAATAAGGAAACAAGTCGTGGGGATATCACGTGCTACATGTTTGTACTGTTAAAATCTAATGGATATTCGGTTTCAGCCGGTACGCGTATAGAACTGAGAAGTCTGGGCTGTTGCCAGATGAATACCAGAAATATTCGTGCCTCTACCAATCACTGACAATGAAGTAGGGCTGCATATGTGCACATGAGGCATTGAAACAAATGGTTGCAGAATTATTTTCGCGTAAAATCGTAGGCTCTATGCATTACTAGATAGCCTGTGCTTCGGTTAGCGCTTACGGACGCCGCCTAACTGCGCGTTACGGAGATAAAAGGGCTAATTTTAAAGCGAATCGAATGCCGCATCTCCCCAACAAGCAACGCGCTGAACTAGCGTGCATAGTTCTCGCCGAACAGTTTTTACTACGGAGCATTAAAAGGGCGTGCCACATAATTCAACTCTAAAAGCATTAATCTATAACTTTGGGTTTCTTGAAGCCAATTTGCGAAAATTAAACAATAGCAATCCTAGACAATAGTTATAGCCAACGTTGTAAACAAATTACTTTCCAGTGTTAGGAACTTCTGAGGCACAATCTCTGACGCCGGAACCTCGTGCATTTAACTGAGGCGCAAGAGATCACGCGTAACGAACTAGTAATTCTGGACAAATATTTACTCATAAAAGTTGGAAAATACCATTATCTAGGATTGCCATTGAGTATTTTATCCATATTGGCTTCGAAAAAAGAGGAGAAATAAATCGATATTTTCAGCGTATATTTATCTACCACGCACTCTTAGTTTTCAATGTTTTTTTTTTATTATTTAATTTTTATATTGGTACCAGATATTTTTTTCTTATTATATAAATAAATTGTGATTAAATCTTCCTCTAAGGAAATTTATGTATCTCTCATAGTTTTTAGGTAATGAGTCGTAAACGTCAAAATTTGGACTTTACGGTTTTAAGTATGCCACTAAAATCAACTGGCATTCCAAACTGAAAAAATTCACACTATATAACAATATTGTAGGCTATGATTTGATATACATATATAAACAGAAAAAAAATTTTATTTAAAAAAAATATAATTTTTTAATTTTTCATTTCAAAATTCAGCATTTTTTATTAAATACAAAAGTATTTTATTTATTGTTTTCATATATGTCAAATCATAGCCTACAACATTGTTATACAATGTGAATTTTGTCGGTTTGGTATGTCAGTTGGTTTTAGTGGCGTACATAAAACCTTAAAGAGCAAATTTTTACGTTTACGACTCATTACGCAAAAACTATGAGAGATACAAAAGTTTCCTAAGAGGAAGATTTTATCACAATTTTTGTCTAGAAAAAAAAACTATCTGGTACAAGTATTAAAATAAATAAAGACGTTGAAAACTGAGGTGAAACGCGCCCTTAAGTGGTGACAGTATAATTTTATTTGTGGAAAGTACAGCGCACGTCTATATCTGAGTTTCGCGTGCATCGAGTTAGTATATTCTGAAGTACGGCAGTCTGACAATACCGTTCTTAGCTATATTGGAGGACTTAGAAACAACGTTTTTAACGAGCATGGTGTCTTTTGAGTGTTCAGGTGGGGAGAAATCACAATTTCACATTTGCATAAAACAGTGTTAGTTTTGTACACGTTACTTGAAAGTAGATTTTCCTCTTATAAAATAAATTTTAGCTCAGCCAGTTTTCCCATAATGGCTTTTCAGAGGCAAAATTTGCATGTTTTTAGTTCGTACACCACCCGAAAACTAGATAACATAAAGAAACTCTAATTCACAGTTAAAGTACATGTCACTGGCTAGGGCTTTAAGTATATAAAAACCCGTTTCAAACAATGTTTTGTATTTTCTAAAAATTTTTTGCTACTTTTAGGATTTTTTTTTTAAGTACAAAAATATTTTATATTGGATTTTTATATACTTAATGGCGTAGCCCGTGGCATGTACTTTTACTGCGAATTTTTTCGTTTCACTATGTTGATTGGTTTACGGGGAAGGGGGGATGTACGAACTAAAAACATGCAAAATTTCCCTTTGAAATGTCATTATGGGAAAACTGGCTGAGCTAAAATTTATTTTATGAGAGGAAAATGTACTGTCAAGTAACGTCTATAAAACTAACACAGTTTCATTCAAATATATAACTATGATTGTATCGCACTTGAACACACTTAAGGGTGCGGTATACCGTATTTTTCATTACCATGTTTTTATTTTTCGTTTGTAGGCTACCAGATTTTTTTTCTTATTTTATACCCAAAATGTGACAAAATTTGGCTCTTACTAAATTTTTTTTATCTCTTACAGTTTTCGCTTAATAGCTTGTTACAGTGAAAATTTGCCTGTTTCCGTTTTAAGGACTACACTAAAACCAACTGACATACCAAACTGAAAAAATTCACAGTGGATAAAGACATCACAGGCTACAATGTCACGTACATAAAATCAAGGAATATTTTTTTTTGTATTTAAATAAAAATGCTAAAATTAAAAATTTGAAAACTTAAATCATTTTCTTTAAATACAAAAATATTTTATTTTGTTGTTTAACAAAGCTGAAATTGTAGCCTACAATAATGTTATTCACTGTGATTTTTTTTTTCAGTTTGATAAGTAAGTTGGTTTTAGTGTCGTCCTTGAAACGGAAACATGCAATTCTTTGGCTTTAACGAGCCATTACGCAAAAACTATGCGAGATAAAAAAAATTTTGTATGAGGAAAATTTAGTCACATTTTGTGTCCAAAACAAGAGAAAAAAACTGTTACAAATATAAAAATAAAATCATGGTGATGAAAATTTTGGTACATCGCGCCCTTAACATTGTCATAAGTGTTTTCTTTTCGTACGTTGGCACAATTGGCATACGTGGAATAGTTTCGTAGATAAAAACCTGCTTGCGAACACACTGCAACGCATTTTAAGTACGGTGTGAGGAAAACAGGAAAATTCCTAGATTACACATAGTGCCTGATAGAGTAGTCACCGTGGTTATCAGCTGGATGTTACGTGTGTGAAGTCTGGGAATACAGATGTTACTGAAAGAAGGGTAGTCTGTAGTTATGAATCACGCCAAAGTAAATTTCATCACCCGAGAATTGCACTCCTGACAACAAAATCGGTAGTTGAAACTGCATTAGAGTATTCTCCTAAATAACCGTAAAAAATAACTTCCTTAATTTTAATTTTTTTTGTAGTAGCCGTAAAAATTGATTCTAGATACATTAAAAAAATCTGAAAGCTAAAAATACTCGTTGTGCATCTGAAAAGGTTTTGATAAATGAAATGTGAACTGTATTACTACTTACATCAACCCTTTAAAGAGGCCTGTATACCGGGGCATGAACTATGTCGTAACGTGTTGAGCCTATTCTTTGTCATGCGAAACCACTTAACTTATTGCATTAAGCTTGTTTTCGGATTGGAAACAAATATAAGTCAATGCACGTTGTCTTCAAGTGCTCAGCAAGATTACGGAAGATACTGATTGAAACTGGCAGATTAACCTATCAGGTCTTGAAGTACGCTAGACGGTGTTACTTGAACACACAGGGTGACTTTGGGGCATGTTATTTGTAATATTTTTACTGTGTCAACTGTGAGCATGGGCGCACCCAGGGGGGTGGCACTTGGGGGCAAGTGCCCCACCCTCCCAAATAGGGAGAAATTTAAAATTGTTTATAACAATTTATATGTGTACATGTGTGTTGAGAAGTTATTGCAAGCAAAGCGTGTTCACGTGTTTCAGAACCGTTGTAAATGTAAGGCAGTTGTTGAGATCTACCTGATGACGTTTGCAGAATTTGTACTTTATTAGATATTGTGCCCTCCCCAAGCCAAAATCGTGGATGTGCCTATGACTCTAACATTAATATAATATTATGTGGACATACTCTATTTTTATGAATTTATCGTAAGTAAATTTCAATTATGTGCAAGCCGAGATTTCCCATAAATGACTTTGAAATTTATTAAGTAAATATAAAAGTATGTTCTTAAACGGTGCATTGTTGTCAATTAGCATCCGGCGTGTTATAAAACTGTATAAATAGGATTTTCTGGTTATAATATGTACGTGCGCCGAGTCTGGTGAAAAATAGGCGTGCGAGTTCAAGGGGCGCACTCACATACGCACAGACATACATGCACTAAATCCTCGTACTCCTTTATATAGCCAGGAAAATGATTTCGAACCTATCTGTTCATTGCGGAAAAAAAGTGTAATGTAGAATCAGTCGAATGAAAATTATGGTACAAAGATTTTAAACGTCACTTTATAACATTTGATGTACTGATTGCACACCCAAACAAGACATATTTGCCATGCATTTTTTAGCTTTCTGTACCTGTGTATCTAAAAATGCTGCTTTATTAATTAAAAATAAATATAAGGACTCTGTAAAACATTAGCCTTATTCGATTCCACTTATATGAAACAGCTGTGAGGGTATAGTTATACCGACGTTCTTGTTCCTCGGTGGTTACTAACACAGGATAAATTGGTCACGTATCAGTATATCCCCGGGTCCGATGTTTTAAAATGTATGCGTAACTACTAGGGACCTGAAAAATTCGCGTCTTCATTTACACACACGCTATATTTCCAGCAACTGTAAGTTCATGTCACCTTCGCAAGTGGCCCTTGACTTATATGACACCTCCTGGAAGTCTCTGAGCCAATTGTAACAACACATCTTAACGTGCCCCATACGACTGTATCAGCGAGCAGCTAACGAACACCTGTTGTCTGTTTGAATACGCAGTATTCTACGGGTCTGTGAACCCGCGAATTATTCTGGTCTCCAGTAATTACTTAGTATGTATCACTTAGTATGTACACGTATTCCGTTATATAATTCGGAAATAAAAATTAATAATACAAGAATCGTATATAAACATAGGAAGGCAAAAGTATAACCTGTATTACTAACTGTTTTAGTCCACTCCTTCGCAGCAAACATAGGTTACGTCACTATCACGAGTTCGGGCTGCCATAAAAATGAAATAACAAATCAGGCGACTTATCAAATTTCAATAAAAGAAGACACTTTAGAAAGACGTTAATTGCCACAAATTAATTTGTTATTGTATAAACATATGGTTATAGTGAAAATAATTTAAAAATAATATTTATGAAACGTTAGTTTTTTTAAGACAAGCGTTTTGTGTAAACAATGATTTAACTGTTTAGTAACTACGTAGAAAATATTATTTTTCGCAAAGAAATCATAAAAAAAATTAACGAAAGAGCAGCACTAGAGAATGCAGCGATCAGCGAGTTGTGTCAGTGAAGCGAAATATTTGGCGAGTGTAGACAATGCATTTGCACCTGTGGGACGGAGGACTAGGCTAGACTCCTAGGAAAGAATATTGCTGAAATCACTGAGAACGTTATGGAACGAGACAGTATACGTGATGAATGACTTACATAACTTGAAGACTGTTTTTCTGTAAAAATAACATGTATTAATCAATATATGTAGATCATGAATATTAGAAGTTAGAAATATTACGTGAAAATATTAATTTATTGAGTACTGAATTGTAAGAAAAATTCATGTTATATACTATACTACAAACAATCAGTCTTAGTAAGATTAAGACAAGTAAATAAATGTGAAAACTGAATTTAACGTCTCAAGTCCTCCAACCCGATCGAACGTGGCTGCGCGCAGGGCAATAATCTTGTACCAGCTTCAGCTTCAGATGTATTAGCCCCACAAATGAATCAGTCATTTGAGAAACAACGTAAGTCAATTTTATATCAAATTGAGCTGTCAGTTTTATAATTTTGTTCAGGGGCAGTCAATGAAACAGAGCATTTTTCAAATTAAATAATATTTCAGTGCCTTGTTTCACTCGCAAATGACGCTAAATGTGGTTTAATAATACATGTATTTACGCCTGTACAAAATTATAAAACCCTCAACTCATTTAAGCTGAAAATTGATTTATGTTGTCTTTCAAATGACTAATTCAAATGTTGTGGTTCACAACTCAAACGACAGTTACGACAGTCCAAGCTTGAAAGAATGAAATAACTCCCCGTTTACTTCTGAATGTAGCACAACGTCAACTATTTTCTCAAGTTTAAGTGTCGCACAGCACAATGTTTAATGCTGTACGGAAAAAAAAAATTAACCAAGCAAGGAGGTTTAGGGTAAACTTTTTGGTTGTAAAAAATTGTACATTTTGATGTTTTAATTATGATCAATGTTTTAAAATTGTATCTCCAAAAATCCAATTATTTAAATAATTGTTTAATTAAGCTTACATGTTCTTGGTTTATCATAGTATTATTAGCGTTATTTTTGTATGGTCTGTTTGAACCTTTTGTGGCTTTAAAAGCATATGTGAGCATTGCATCTCTACGCGGTATACGCACAAGGCGTGCACTAATACCTCTTTATAAAATATAGGACACTAAGCATAAGCAGTTGGTTTCACTGCGACTGTGTTGGAACGAAACTCTCGGCGGTGATAAATGTTTGTAAGCACCTACATCTTACCAGTCCCAAGCGCAAATCTTCGATTGGATTACAGAGACGCGGCATAAAACGGTATCAGTCTCACGTGCCGATATTAACAGCATAGCTAAATGATTCACGGTAGGCTAACTGAGTTAGCATGCCATCCATGGACAATGTTACATTCACCGACAAAAAAGTAGAAAATGTTTGAACATAAAAAGGGTCCGCCGTGGCCGATTGGTCAGTTCATTCGCCTCCCACCAACGCGATCCGGGTTCGATTCCCGGCGGGGTCGGTCCTCGGATTTCCCCATGTGGGAATCATCCCGGACGATGCCGTTGGTGGGCGGGTTTTCTCGGGGACCTCCCGTTTCCCCCGCCTATTCATTCCGGTACTTCTCCATACTCACGTCATGTCAAATTTCACCAGCGCTAAAGATCTCGATGTTAAGCGCTGACCATAAATCTCTCACTCATTAAACATGGGAGTTCAAGCGTGTGCTTGCAAGTACTGTACCATTCGTATTTCTGACTGACATGTATATACCGCCAGGCGGCTGCTGGCTGCAGAAACCATCTGACTGTGCCTTACTGACAACTGCGTACTTCACGGACTGTAAGGTTCACTTGTCCAGACGTGAAGTACTGATTGTATTTCACTTTTCCCTTTCCTTTTTCCTTGCGCAGATTCCTTAGTTAATTACAGGCAGGTAAATTATGGACGAAGGAAAATGTTCTTCAGACGCTAGTGAAAACTTCTTGAAGTAATTTAGTTTCTAATTACTTACTAAACTTTGTGGTGGCTCTACAACTTTCGAATTTTCAGCCCATGTAAGAGGCCGGTAATTTAGCCACTCAGGGGAACCAGAGACGGGCCTGACCCTCTTAACCGCCGGGGTACGCTAGCTGATAAAATTAAAACCTCTCCATACTTCACCTACTACTTGTCCGTCTACCTACTCCTTTACCGCGACGAGAATAGAAAGCTTTTACGCCTACGCCACTTAAGGCGCCGTCCTTTTGTTTACCACCTGCAGGGGAAGATACCCGCATCGCTGACGATCTCGAAGGCCTCGTTCAAGGAAGAGCACGTCGCGGGAGGATATGACGTTGTTTACAGCGAACTGTGCTGATCGCGCGCGTCACGTAAACCGCGAACCGACGTCGCACACGTGTCGTGTTCTGGAGAGTGCTTCTGGCCTTCCGAGTATTCACTCGTAAAGTAGCGGGAGAAAAAGAGACAGCGGATTGATTGAGCAGATTTTAGTCGGCACTTAACATTTAAGTCTTAAGATCTTGCTCTTTTGTTTGCAGTGGTTTCGGAAATATTTTTTTTTTTTAACGCAAATCAATGCATATATCAAAAATTCATTCTGGCAGTTTTAACACTTATATATCATCATCTGTATCTGTATTTTTCTGTTGCAATACACCAAATTCATTTATAGTTATTTGCCTCTGAAACAACACATATTTTGTTGTCAAAATAAGCCAAAATAAAGCTAAATAATTTTTTACTAGCAAACGGTACAATATTTTAAAAATCCCTCTGGCAAAATTGTGTATCGTATGACTGTACACAGTCTCAAATTTTTTAGAACGTTTGGTTAAAAAAAATATTAGAATTACTTGCGATTGTTTAAAATAAATAAAATATCATGTTCTTAAGGCGGTCGCCTGGTGAAGGTTATGTTTGTGTGTGTGTGGCGAAAATCAATGAGGCGCTACGAGCGACGTCGGCCGGTACATGTATTGTGATATCACCTCTACGGCCAAAGTCGTAAACGCGCGCGCAGTGTTCCCGTCGTAACGTTTTTACTGTGTGACTTTAAGCGGTGATCATTTTATTTTATACGTCACTGTAGCAAAGTCCAATGTACATATATATTGAGGAACAACCGTGTGAAAAAGCCGATTTTAGCCAAGTTTGATGGCTTCAAAATAATGCTTCCAATGTGTGTGGTGTCTTGAAAGTAACATTCACGAGTAGTTTGAAGTGTGTTTTCTTTTCGTAGACAAGCATTGTGGTCGCACGTTTACTGGTCTCTGAGAAAAAACGTAACCCCGAAAACGCTGCACGCAGTTGGAGCGCCAGTCAGGCAGCCGCCTTAAGCGTTGGTGAGGGGTGACATGACGTGAGTATGGAGCACGGCCGGAATGAAGGGGCGTGGGAAACTGATTCCGAAGAAACTCGCCGACCAGCGGTTTCGTCCAGCACGATTCCTACATATGAAAATCCGGGAACCGACCCCGCCGGGAATCGAAATCAAAATAGTTTCATAATTTTTAATTTTCACTGCGCCTAAGAAGCATGATTTCAGAGACCCTCAAAATTGCTTAAAACGGCTTTTTCAGGCTTCTGTATGTAGAAATATACCAACTTGACTCGAAAAAAAAAAATTATAAACGTTTATTGTGCTTTAAACCATACCGCCCGATAGTAAAATAACATTTTCAACCATCATTGTCCCACTGGAAAAAAAATATATATATTCTAAAGCACTGCATACAAGCTGAGTGGCTATCGCGTTAAGGTCTTTCCTGAGAGTTTCGTGATTAAATTTCTAACAAGACTGACACAAACTAAAATAAGTATTTTGGACATACGTCATTGCTGCAATGGCGTGTACAAAATACTTCTTTAGTTTGTAACTCGTCCCCATCGCAAGAATCGTTCAAAAATATCAAGGCTGAGAAACCTGACAAAACACGGAGTTACACAGATGTGACTTTATATCGTATACTGATCTTAAAACAGTCTGGTTTCTTCCTTCCTCCTGTTCTTCGTGCGCAATTGTTTTCCTCTACCCTACTTTCTTCAGTGTGAAGACAACAGTGGTAACGACTAGATTCAGTTTCTTGGACGTACTCAAGAGCAAAATTGAAATGACTGTCAAAGAAAACTAAACAAATAAAAGAAAACCATAAAATAAGCAGAGTATGCTTAGTCAGCAAGATACATACACAACATGAAATTCCAAGATGGAATCGGGTCAAATAAAAACAAGGAACAAACAGATAATAAATGAAAATAATAACAAATAAAATAAAAACCAAATAACATGCGACACAACGATGAGACGAAACAACAAACACAGTAGATATCAGACACGAACAGAAAAATAAAAATAGGACACAACAAGTAGACGAGACAAAACGCAACAGATGTCAGACATATACAGACAAGACAAACGACACAATGAAGAGACGAAACAAAATACAGTAGTTTTCCAGACAGACAGTGTTACGACGTTTCGGGAACTGGAATCTGTTCCCGTCATCAGGTAGACACACAGGGTTCAGGAACACGAGTGCGACTGACCCGATTCCATCTTGGAATTTCATGTTGTGTATGTATCTTGCTGACTAAGCATACTCTGCTTATTATATGGTTTTCTCTTATTTATTTAGTTTTCTTTGACAGTCATTTCAATTTTGCAATGGAGTACGTCCAAGAAACTGAATCTAGTCATGAACTCCCATTGCACAGTTCTTTCAAAGATCAACAGTGATAACATTTTTACGACAGGCTGCCATAACTTTCTAAATTCGGCACACAAAATCTAAAAACTTCGATATGAATGACGTTAGTATACAGTATATTGTGTGAGGCTACCAAAAAGTGTAATCAAAATAGCTATGTCGAAGAAATAAATATAATATCTGTATAATATTTTCACTTCAATTGTTCGTCAAATGAAAGAGAGAATAGTTTGGAAGAAAATATGCAGACGTAACATCCCAGCTGCATGGAAATTGTGAGACTACTGCTAAATAAATTTAAAAGCGTTCATCCGGATTTACAAGTCATAATGCTGAAATGCCTAATGTAATAATGTTTGAAAATATTTTTGACAGCCAAGTTCTATATTGAGGAACGAAAAGTTTTAAATGTTCTCAGCACAAATCTCGCGAGAAATATATTTTGCTGTTAGCCTACATATCGTAGCAAACATAGACATACTTGTTCTGTAGCCAATATGTTTAGGTTTGGATCCTGCTGCTCTTGAAGCTGGGTGATAAGATGAAATGAGTGAACTGTGATATTGCAATGTAAATTCTCTTTATTTTGAGAAAAATTATAGTTTTCTCTTATTTTACGCTTAAAACAATTAAAGCTATTCATCGTATATAAACGATGGTAAAAAGATGCCTACTATGAAAATTGCGTTAACTTGCTTGCATTTTTGTAAAACTATTATTTAATAGGAAATGATTACTGCGAAATGTCATATTAATAAAAATGAACGAAAAAATGTATCCTCAAATAATAATATCAGAGACTGGAAAAATAATTCAAGGTGTAAATAATAGTCAAGAGTATGTTATATGCAGTATGTAATGTACGTCAGTACTTAATACTTCTCCGTTTAGTTCCATCTAAAGATATCTGGTTGATATTTCTTTCTCTTTTTACAGGTCATTATACTAAGTTTTAGAGTATTACAATTACTTACTCAATGTACAAAATTCTACATTCCTGTCCACCTCGCCGATTGGTCTGTATTACTCACTCCACTACTACTTCTGTCCAGTAGGAAAGTGTTCAAAGTAAAATTTTAATCAAGATTCTTCAGGCCACTCCTAGTTCAATCAGGATTGAGTTGTTACTCTAAACGTAGTAATTGTAACTGATTACTGCCACACAATCCACTATCCATTTTTAAATGCTTACTGTAGAAATGTAATTACAATTTGTGGTTGTGAGCTCTATACGATTGCGCGTCGTTTTGCACAATTGCTTAACATACGTGTGAAATATTTGGCATGCCTTAAAAAGACAACATAGCATGTACATGTATTTTAACATTAAATCAGAGTGATTTAGTTTATTTAGGATCATGAATGTTTCTGGACGACTACTAAGACTACATAATAAAAATATATTACTATTAATTGTTTCATTTAATTAATTTTTGTGAGGAAAGCTATATTTAATTACTGTATTTGAAATAGAAGATAAAATACAACCATTTTAAAACTAAGAGCTCTTCTAAACGCTGTTTTTGCTAATATAATTTTTTTAAATTCTGAGTGTGAGCAGATATCGTAAAACCGTCACCGTCACACAGATTTATTGAAAATTGTTTTTACAAAATAACCTAAGTATTTTAACAACTTCGGCAAATTATTAACTGTCCGTCTCAGTAGAAATTACGAAATTTTATTTAAATGTATGAAATTTACTGTTGTTATGCGTTGATTGTTAAACGTATTGCCTGCTGTTTATTTTTTAACATTGTCCGTCACGATTTTTGACTTAACGAAAAAAAAATTATTTTGATTTCATTTAGTTTAATTTGCTTGGACCAATGACGTGATCAGAACTTATCGCATACCGACAGGTTAAGTGTGTTCGAGTGCGATAAAGTCATAATTTTATATTTATACGAACTAGTGTTAGTTTTGTATACGATACATGGGAGTGCAGTTTCCTCTTACGAAACAATTTTAGCTGGCGTAGTTTTCTCAGAACGGTGCGTCAAAGTCAAAATTTGCATATTCTGCTGCCATGCAATCAGTGAAAACCAATTGACTTATGTAGGTGAAATAACATATTATGGACTATGTAATAAAATATTTGAAAAATTGCGCGAACTTTTTTGTATTTTAAAAAAATTGCTGAATTTGCAACTTTTTGTCGGTACTTTTGCAATTTTTTTTTCAAAAAACAAAATATTACGTTCTGGGTTTTTTAATGTTTAATTGCATAGCTCGTGGGATGTATGTTCACAGAGAATTATTTTGTTTAAGTAGGTTAGTTGGTTTTCACTATTTGCATGGCAGTGTAACAAGCAAATTTTAACTTTGACCCTCCGTTACGAGAAAACTATGACAGCTAATTTGTTTGGTAAGAGTAAAATTTACTCACAAGTATAGTCTACAAAATTAACCATATTTTATAAAAGTATAAAATTATGATTTTATCGCACTTGAACACACTTAACAAACAGCTGTCGCAATGATGTAACGTGACTTCACATTCAACTTGTATTCATTTTTATAGAGAAGTTTGTTTGAGAGGTCAGCGATACGCGACGTTATTGGCTGTTGGCTTTAAGGGTCACGTTGTTTTTGTTGTGTACTGAGTACATGAAGAGCCCTTCAACGACCAATGAACAGTGCGGAGGTGTATGCACGTTATTGCATCAACGACCTTGCCGTAACATTTGCATAAAGTCAACATGTTACGTAACAGGGAAAAGCTGTTGCTTGGCTCTTTCCAAAAGAAAGAATACTAGGGTTCGACCCACCTCAACAACAAAAAAAAAACCGGATACACTAGAAGAACAGTAACACTTACGATAATTTCATAAAATTGTCGAGCTGGAGAATAACCGAGGCAGTGGCCAACAAGACCAGTGGCTCTGTGGTGCGAAGGAAGGCGGTGGAAGCGAACCAGTGACCTGAACCAAGGTACACGTAGTAGGGTCGAGAAATCCCGGCTGGGCCCTCTCTGGAGCACGAAGGTGACTTTGGCAATAATTTTAAGACTCTAGGGGCCACGATTGGCTCAATGGTTAGAGCACTCGCCTCCGAAAAATTCGATTCGAGCTCGATTTGCGGCGTGGTCGGTCCCCGGATTTTCGCATGTGGGAATCGTGCCGAACGATGTCGCTGGTTCGGCGTGTTTTCTCGGCGGCCTACATCAGAAAGACATTTGTTTATTTGTATTCACACAAAGTGGCGGCACTCTTGTAATAACATGTCAAGTTATTTTTTAACTATCCCCGTTCCTCCTTCCCAACTAAATGCATCGCTGGATCCGTGCCTGCAGAGTACATCACTCTGGTCGGGAATATTTTTGAGCACGAACGATTGACACAGTGGCAACACGAGGCGACATGCTTGCAGCACGGGCCGGGCCTACAGTTGACAAAACACTCCAACCGCGGACAAAACATGTTTTCTCCACCTCGCCGAGATGAAAACACTGATCTACCCTCGCCTCGGCTGTGCTCACAACACCAGCTCCGATTCCCGAAAACAAAGGCTAGGCCAAGGTTGCGAGTGTTCACGTGTCGAGGACGTTTGTCGCAGGCTTCGGGGACCCTGGCAACAAAAGTGCACATTTCTCTGGTGGAGAATAGCTCAACAAGTCCACACATATACCATCGAAACGTAAAGTGCTGTTTTGGCGATTTTTCTTTCGCCATTACGTAAGCACATATCAAAAATTTGTTTGGTAGTTTAGTTTATTACGGTGTTCATCATGTTGGCAATTTTTTTCAAGACAGTAAACACTATGGTTGTAGCTAATTATATAATTAATGAAATTTTGGCTAACCGAACTACTCGCCGAAACGGTATAATTACTTGCCTCGAAAAAAAAAATGCTATCATGGCAGAAACCGTTTAAAACAAAACTGTTCTTGTTTAAGCTTAAAAAAAAGAATTATCACGAAAAAACAATAGAAACAAGGAGTATGGCCGTAAGGTGGTCTCCTGGATGAACGCATATTACGCGTTCAGTGTCTGGAAGTTCGGAAGTGGTAAGGACGACACAGCACCGCGCATCGCACCTCCCCCTAGACTCTAGGCGCAAGTCACCGAACTGGCGTGCTGTCTTCTTGCCTATATTAAACATTAACTGGCGAACTATAATTTAATTACGTACTATCAAATGTAAATGTGCAATTGTGCTCGTCTTTTAAAAGAGCCTGAACTAAGAACTTTATAACTAAAAAAAACACAAAAAAAAAGAACTAATTTAGTCATTTTTAGCTCCGTAAAAAGAAACTTTAGAGATACGTGGATGACCTTAGATGGGTATACACTTGTGTAAGGTTCTTTGAATGACATCCCTAAGCTTAATTTATTTACGCACGCTGAGTAACTGTTGAATACTCTTGTAACGGTCGGAGCTCTGCACACGGCTCTTTGGCCTGGGCAGGCGGCCACCTTAAAGTAAAACACACTCCCAAGTCATCAAGAATAATTTTTAATTCTGGATCTGAGTACACTTATGTAGGAAAATTTGAGTACAGTGATTTTTTTTTGCTGGAATGCTTAGAGGGGGTCATAAGGACGATTTTATTTCCTCGGGTGTTTGTCTGAGACCTGGTACATTCCCAAGAAATGACGTCACGAAAGGTGGCAGCCATTTCACAAATAAAACGTTAAGTTTTTTTTTGCCTTATATCAGAGAATTTGTGGCTAACTTTTGGAATTCGTCTAACCAACTGATCCGCATTATGTCACTGAAGTTGCATTTTGATAAGTACTTTCTTGTGTCAACAAATAATAGAATAAAAGTCATGATGAAAAGAAAATCTGTAATGCACCAAACTGAAATCTTGGGCTACCAATATTATTATGTGTTATTATATGTGTGTAAAAATAATAAAACTTATATGTCTTTCTTTGAAGAAATATGTAGTAAATTTTCTTATTTTACATGGTTTTAGGTTTTTATGGTTTTTAATTTAAGCTGTAAACAAGACAGCAATATTTCCCCATTCTTTCTGGTTTGTTGATGATTGGATAAGAGGGTTGCAGTTTAATTAATTCAGAGAATTAAAGATGGTACTACAGACTATGAAAGTAAAGAAAATGATGTGCATAATATGTAATAAGAGGGTCAACATTGTTGCGAGCACGGACAGTAGTAGGGGGAAAATAAGGATAGCAGCAGCATTGCGAAAATAAGTTTTTGGACGTTTGCAGTCATAATGTAAAACGTTTTTTATCGTACAAACAAAAGATCCCTGGATAACTGCGAAACTGAAGAGATATTATCTAAAAAGCAAACGTTAGCGGACTCATAACCTGAAAATGAAGTAAGACAATCTGTTCAACGAATCAGTCATGCGAGGCACGTCTCTGTGTGTTCTTCAAGAGGAAGTTTTAATGTTATTTGCAACGAAAAATCCCACAACCGTGTATATCTTACCTCGATGAAATTCGTTTTGCACGTGTGACAAGAGGTATCAAGTGTTTTCGGCGCTAACACTGAAGCATAAACGAGCACTTTAACCAACAATTCAGCGTAAAACATTGATGCGCGAAAAATCAAGTATCTTTTAAACAGTAACGCAATAAATTAAAAGTGACCTGGATATAACTTACAATTGGTTACGTGCGAAATGACAACATCGAGTTTAGCAACAAAGAATCAAAGCTTATTTTGAGCAATTGTTCACGGAATAATATAAAGTTATCAAAGACTGCTGAAGGAAAGAAGCAACAGATGTTTACTTCGACTAGTCTTTCAACAGAAGACGTCGCTGATGTATTAAGAAGCGGTTATCTTGTTACAGTGTGACCCAATTTATTAAGAGAAGTTTTAACAAAACACGACATTGGACTTGATGACACGTTTTGTGATGTTCAAGATCTGATTTCTTCCTGGAATGAACTATAAACACAACAGGTACTTGTGAGTTTTTTGCACATTACTTATTCTTGATCCAAGCAATATTGAAAGTTCAGATATCAACCAAGATGGACGTGGTGGACTTGAAAATCCCTCTAACATGAAATCGCAAGATTAAAGCAATTATTCAAATAATGTACTATATGAATCGTGGAACCAGCAAAACTACTTTGCATGTTATGACAGCAGAGGCAATTTATGAGTAGAATGCAGGAGCAAAACGGCCATCACTTCTGTCAACTATTTGGTAACCGAATAACGTGCGCGCCGGAGCGGAGAGGCGCATGTAGCGTCGACGGAGGCGAACCACCTCGGGGGGAGGTTGATGTCGACGGAGCCTTCCAGCGCCTGACAAGCCGGGCGATAAAGCAGATTTGGCCGGGGTTAATGAACATCGCCGCGGAGCACAGAGGAGCCAGGAATAATTCAGGAGGTGCGAACAAGGCGCCAACCTGCCAGCCTAGACGAGCACTGCTTTGTGTCGTCGCTAGCACACACAGACAGCCGCGGCTTGTGGGTGAGTGTGTAAGGGGAAGAGACTCAGCACCGAGGGAAATAAACGCCTAACCCAGCAGCCTGTGTTGCCCGGAGTAAACATAGCAGAATAAATCCCGCCACACGACACAGCGGGAAAATGAGATAATCTCAGGGCCCCTGATTTCCGCGACAATATTTCTGCAACAGTTTGTTTCAATCATGCCTTACGTGCACACCTGCAGTTCTGCTTCATTGTCATTGGCTGTATATTTCTGGAAATATGTTTAACATTTGACCGGATCAATTAGTAAAGATGATGGTTTATCGCGTAAATGTTTTGTGAAAACGCTGTAGCTAATTTCAACACGTATGATTGGGTAATGTACATCTGACACAACCTAGCTGTCTGCAGACCAGTAACAGTCATCAAATACTGCAATAGCGGGGTTCTTATTGGCTCAGTCAAATAGGGCAACAGCTCCACGTACAAGCGAAATATAGTAATCTTTTGATAAGCTGAACGTACGTTGAAACCCAGCAAACAGTTCAGTTTTCCCGCGATAAGCCATCATCTCTACCAATCAAAATAAGGTTACTGTGATCCCACACGTCTGTGACTTGCAGTAAAACGTTAATTAAGGCACATAAGAGTTAAAAACATCCAATCACTGACTATGAAGCATATGTGCAGTTGTGCACATAAGGCACGGAAACCAACTTGTACAGAAATCCTCACCGAAAATTCCCAAATAACAAACATCAATTGGCCCACTTGTGGAAATCTGATTGTGGTAAGCAGCCCACAGGCTGTAAACAGTCGGAATGCACCCGTGGCCATATGTGACATACATGATGCATATAATAACATCACCCACACGTTAACCACAAGTGTACCACAAGCATTCTTATTATACTCAGATGCTTGTGGATTAGTTTGCTAAGTCTGCTTGTGGACCGTATACTAAAAAATGTCAGTCTTTTTAAGCTAAGTTGCCCATATTATAGTTATTTCAGTATAACTACAAACATATTTACTGACATGGCCTGATTAACAACCATTCCAGCAAAAGTAGACCGTCGTACTAGCGAACGTTGGCCGCTTCTGCCAACAGTAGGCCAACTGAAGAATGATTGTATTTGCTACTAGGGTCGGAGGCATTATATATATACTGGCTATTTCTCAAGTGACGGTCAGAAATGTACGGATAAATATTTGTACGAGTAGGATACAAGAGAGCAAGGGTATCGCACCCCGGATGCAGACTTGCGATTGGGCGCCCATAGGCAACTGCTTGCCCTGAAGGATGACATAGAATGAGGCCCTACAATGGAATGAGTGAAGAGATTTTGGCCAGCACTTCACAACGAGGTGTTCAGCGCTGGTGGGGGTGACATGATGTAAGTATGGAGCAGGGCTGGAATGAATGGGCGGGGGAAACGGGAGATCGCCGAGAAAACTCGCAGACCAGCGGCATCGTCCGGCACGATTCCCGCATGCGAAAATCCGGGGTCTCCGCTGGTATTGTGCTGGTCCCAACCGTGGGCGATTCCATGTCGAAAACCGAGATAAAACATCTCACACATGGGAGGACCCGACTTCAAAATCTGGCTCAGGCTGTCGTGATTTCAGTTTTCCTAGGATGTCCCAAAATCACACCAGCAGAATGGTGGGATGCTTCCCTACTACAGGCACTGGCCGATTCACTTCCCGTTTACCCCGTGTTCTTTTACAAAGTCCGTGAACTTATTTAAGGCACATAAATCGTCTAGTAAATGAAATATAATAATAAATCGAATAAATACGGGAACCTAACTTTCAAAGTCTGTTTTCCCTCAAGGTGACTGCCTGGGATGGACGTATTTTGTGCATTTGAGGCCTAGAACACAGACTACTTAGATGCCTAGAAGTGCGGGGAGCTAAGAGCGACACAGAATACCATTCACGTCTCAACATAGCTTCTAGACACAATCACTGTAATGGCATGTTGTCTTCTCGCAAAAAAAAAACTCATCTGTACGAGGCATTCAGTGGCGACCCAATAATTTTATGACCTAATATTAAAGATACAGGTGTATTGTACATGCATGTACTTTTTTTTTTTTTTTAAGAGTCTGCGCTTTGATTTTGTTATCTGACAAGGACCACAAAAACACCAATGTTCGTCATATTCGGCCGCTTTAAAATATGCTTTAATGAATATGATTCCGAGATGGGCATACACACGTCTAACGTACATTTAATACTATTAAGGGTATGGTTCCCTATTTATGCAATTTTAGTAAGTTTTATTTTTTAAATCCTGAAAGAGAGCAGATATCGCAAAACCGTTACATACAAATTTTGGATACGGTTTGTACTATACAGCCTAGATTTTTTGAAAACGTATGTTTTTTATAATTTTGGTAAGTTATTGACTTTAAGAAAAATGTATTAAGTTGATAATTAGCTAAAATTATATAAACTTACGTTTTAAAAAAATAGGCAAAATAGTACAAACAATTTCCAACATTTCTATGTAACGGTTATGCGATATCGCCTCTCTTTCAAGATTAAATAAATTAATCTCGCAAAAAATAGCATTAATAGGAACCCGTGGTCTTAATAAGCAGACATCACTTATGCGCGTTGGGATGTTTTTGTATAATATTGTAAAAGTCTAAGGCATGGGCAGGACGACTGATGACGAGCCTGCTGTCAGTTGACACGTCATGCAGGACTGTAGTGCGTGCTATCTACCTCTCAGGCCAACATTACACTATTTTCAAGCTAAACATACAGGAGTTCTGATGTAAATGCTGGTGTTAGCAGATGCTGCCGAAGCCACGGTTTTTCCATTGAGCTTGGAATGCTGGTCACTAACATTTCTAGCTACATCGAGCTGACGGCTACGAAGAGCTGAAGTAACGTGAGGATATCTACACCTATTTTAATTTATCGAAAGTGTAGTGTTTCTCAAAAACTTGTACTTTACTTGCCTTCCATGAACCCAACTGTTTATATACATCTTTTCGTTAATAATTAATTAAATATTATTATTTCTAAATTTGATGTAAAAAAATTCAATATCTACTTTCAAGGTCTTCTGGCACTGAGAAATCGTCACAAGCCCTACATCGGATGTATGTTCCCTTACACTATTGTACAAAATGTTCCCCTCTCAGTAGGTTGTAACCTGATTGCGATTCAGATATGCGGTCTCCTGCCAAACACGCAGGGTGCGGTAGATTCGAGTTTCAAAACACATCGTTCGTTTTCGAGCGGCCGGTTTCATCACATGCTAGGCTTCTGGATTTGAGTCGCAATCGCAGATATCCCGTAGGATGTTTTCAAAAGCCATTGCAGATGTAACCAAAGAAACGGCATTTGACTATTCAAGGTCAATCAGATATTCTTGGAAACCGTTAAGTTTTCGCGCACTAAGAATCTTTTCCCAAGCTGTTTCCTCGTTGACAATAAGTTAAAATTTCCCCGCAAATTTCAAAATAAGTACTTTTAAACTCCGTTTATTTTTAAATTTCAATTGAGGACTTTTAAGTGCTCACTAAACAATCACATTAGCTATACCAATTTTAATAGTTTTGTTGACAAACACACGTCTTACTAACACTATGGAGCGTGTCGAGTCGGTATATAACGAGTTACAGAATTTTATTCAACCGCCAACGGGTTTTTAAAGAGTAGGGTCACGGTACTATCAGCTCTTATCGCGCAACTCCTCACCTCGCCGTGGCAGCTCGTCGCCTCGTAGAAGGAGATGTGCACTTATTACCACGACATACAACACAGCGAGTCGACAGTTTGCTTAACTATACTGTAGTAGGTGCCGCGGTGGCCGAGTGGTCATACCCTTTGCCTTCCACCAAGGCTATTCGGGCTCGATCCCCGGCGGGGTCGGTCCCCGGATTTTTGAGTGTGGGAATCGTGCTGAACAGGGTCACAGACCGGCGGGTTTTCTTTGGGACCAGCCGTTTCTCTCGCCTTTCTTATACTGGAGCTTCTCTGTCGTAGGGACTCATTTCATTGTCATCCTTATGGGTACATCTACGCGTATTGCCTACGGGCTCCCACACACAAAGTCTGCATTCGTGCATTCGTGGTGCGAAACCCTGACTCTCGGGTATCGTGCTCATGCCATATTTTTTATTATACTCTAGTGTCACTGTAATCAAGGGTAATCATGCTATTTACTAAAACCAAAATATTTGGTTGACATAAAATTGTTTTCTGTTTTTATTATACCAAAATGTCGCCTATTTTAGATATAAAATCCTCTATTTTCAGTATTTTTATTAGTACAAAAATATGTTCTATACTTTTTCAACTTTAACCACGTAGCTCGTGACATCTTATTTCAGTGTAAAGTATTGGATTTTAGTAAGTCCACAGGTTTATGTTGAGTGTATTCCCCCGTAACAAACAAATTTTTGACTTTCGACATGCCGTTATGAGTATACTATGCATGCTATAAAGTTTTCCCATGAGAGGAAAATATAGTCACTAGTGACGTCTATAGAACTAACACTAGGCTACTTCGTAGGAATATAATATTACGAAGTTCATCCTTGAACAGCCTAAAGGAAATTTGGTGCATACTATATACTTTATTTGTAATGTTGTGATACAGTGCGTACTCAATTTATCAACACATTTTAAGTTGCATAATGTGTATTTAAAGTTTTGGCAGTTATTTTTTTTAAATGAAGCTTATCCTAGAACATATTTTTGCGGCAGCTACAAAGAAAAAAGTACTAACGTTAATGAAGTTCTATAGTATGGTAGTTAAGGAGCTTGATGTCTTGAGGTATGTGGAATCAAATTTGAAATGATTTTCACATGGAGGTTGTAAAATAACTATAAACTAACGTCACAAAAATTAAAAATTTCAATGTAAAACATTGATTTTCTCTAAACAACTGTACTGATTGGTCAAATCAGTAATATAAGTAATTCAAAGTATTAAAAAAGAGTTTATTATAATTGTCTCCACAATTATTACGAAAAGACATCAAACACGTGCTCACTAGCGGACGTTTCGAAAGTGTACTTGAACTCGTAAAATCCTCACACATGCCAACTAAATGTAGGCCTAGCTGCAGCTACCAGTTTTGTTGTCAGCACATGTGACCAAATACACCATAAACCGTTACCCGACAGTTTGTGTAACTCTGCGAGAACACTGTGTTTCCACACCAAGCCAACAGATCACAGCACGCTATACTTCATTAATATAAAATTTGCTCCGCCAACATAACAGATTGAATAAAAACTTTCTTTTCTTGACGAATGACAAGTTTTATTAGCCACGACCGGAAATAAATGAAAAAAAAAAAAAAACAGCAGTTCGCCAAACCAATAACCATTATATTTTTAGCATAGCATTATACAGGTATCTTAGTAAATATTTTTGAAAATGTAACCAAACTTAGTACACAAATACTACATACAAATCTGACTTCACTTTTGTGTATTTCGTTCATACCGTGTTTATAATTTGAAAATGGCGGAAATTTTTATATTTTCAGCAAAGTATTTCATATCTAAGGATATATATATATTTTAGAATTTCACCAAAATTGGCACACGTATACTAATTACAAATCTGACACTACTTTTGTTTCTTTCATTCATCCTGTGTTAATATCTTGAAAATGGTGGCCATTTTTATATTATTAGCACAGTATTACATATTCTGGGAAGTATTATTCAGAATTTCGTCAAACATGGTACACATATACTACATACAAAGCTTATTTGACCTTTGTATATTTCATTTCAAAATTATGGCCATCTTTATATTTTTAGTAAAGTAATACATGTCTTAGGCAATTTTTTTTAAATTCTTTCATTAATCTTGGTACACATATACCGTAAACCGGGGTTACTTTGACCATTCAAAATATTAGTTTTATGGTTTTCTGGTAAATAAACAGATAATCTGAACCAAGTATTTTAAAACATTTCTTTGATCCTTATAGTTAATGTTTGAAACTTTCATCTCTAAACGACATAAACACCAATATTTTGAGTGGTCAAAGCTACCCCACAAGGTCAAAGTAACTCCAGTTTACGGTACTGCGTACAAACCTGACTAAATTTGGTATATTTAGTTCATCATTATGTAATATTTTGAAAATTGCGGCTTTTTTTTTTTTTTTTACCTGTGTGATGGAAAGACACCTTAGAAAAAAACGTTTCCTCAATTTATTAAACTGGTTACTTGCATATTACTTAGCAAGCTCACTTACTTTCAGTATATTTCGTTTATCATACGACTAAATCAGTTTTATAATTTAATATTCCTAGATTACATAAACGATTTTGACTTGCAGGGTTAATTTGCACCCACTTTGAAGAAAGTAGGTATATCAGTTATACTGGTAACTTCTTGTTTTAATAATCATATTATTAGTTTAAAATTAACATAATTTGATATTACGAAGTCAGTTTTATATCCTATAGCATTGCTATTTCAGTTATTGAATCTGAAAATATAAATAGAAACATGGAAAACATTTGTGGACTATAAATTCCCAAAAATTTACATATTTACGCAAGTTGGTAGAGCAATCGCAATTAGGCCTATTTGAGAGGAGATGTTTCTCGGAAGGAAGGGTAAGTGGATTTACCAGTACACAAAGTTCCATTAATATAGCTCCAACGATATGTAAATGATAGAGCATTATGTAAACCACGCCATGCGCGCGTACACAAAGCGTAACATTACGTCCTGCAGCTTGTTTAAGGGGAAGGGATAACATTTGTTTGTGGACGAAGAAAACAGTGATAAAGGGTTAAATATTAAGGCAACTATAACAGAATTATTCTGCCAAAAACATTTGTATAGCCATCGTAAAATATATTTTTATAAAATTAATTTCCTTCTAGATCGAATATTGTAGATCGTAATCAAGCCTGGAATCTCCCTCAACCTTTAACATGAAGATCATCTAGGCACCTATTCCATTCTAGCATAGATTTGAAATGACGTTACACTGTATATAGCGATGCCACAATTTTCAGGCCAGCCGAATTAGAATAATAACGTATTTTGTAAACGTCACACACTTTAAAGAAAACGTGGCGTTGCTTTACGTCCTTCAAACTTGCAAAAGTATACGTAGTAACTCCAAATAAACCATATTAAATTTATATCCTTGAGTTCATAGTTTGAGAAATTGTGTGCGAAGAAGAAGTTAATAACACACGGTGTCTTTTTGGAAGATTGAATGAACAATTGAGAAATTGCAGGGGAAACGATAAGTACGTGTGTGCAGTGGGAAGGTCACGAGCTTTGGCTTTGCGATGGTGAAACTAGATGAGAATAAGACGCAGTGGCGTAGCCAAGTTTCTTTGTTGAAGAGAGCAATTAGATGAAACATGTGCTAATTATATGAAATTGAAAATTATTATTATGACGTTTCAACGTATAAGACTACACACAACTGAAAGATGTATATACTTTTTGCATAACATAATTCATTTAAGTCTTGTCAGTAAGGACCAGAAACAAAAAAATAAAAAAATGTAATTATTTTTCTAACTTTATTCCTTTTGAGGAGGCGGTCTTGCTACTTGACCCCTCACCCGGCCCGTCTTCTCCCTTCTTCACCTTCTCTTTCTGATCGCGCCGCTGTAATAAGCTCTTGGGAAGTACAATTAAGATGTCGAGCAGGGAAAAAACGCTGCAATCGGCTGGCCTGCATTTCCGGGGTACTTCAGATTCCACCGTATTTACAATCCGTCACTGCTACATATTCACCCGTCACAAATCTCCCAATATCTCACTGATAAGTGCCGAGAAAAATGTCTTTATTCACATATTCCGGTCTGCAGTAATTTTGTAACTTCAATTCCGGTGCAAAAGTTCGCACTAAATAAATTCGTCAGATTGGCAAAATATTTGCTCTATGTACTGACTTTCGAATTAGAGCGAATTTAAAAAGAACATCATCAGAGTTACCTCTTACAACGTACGACAGGCGCGCAACTGCTGGCGCTCCTCAGATAACTAGGAAACACATCAGTTACTGAGTTCTCATCACTGCGCTCTTGAATATCTTTGTGCGGTTTTCAATATTGCCACCTTAAATGTAGTATTTCCCATTACGAACACTACTTTCATGACGTTCTTAGTATTGTAATTGACTTACTTGGTGCATACTGATGTTATAAAATGTATCCTACACATTCGCTTTCCAAACAACACAAAAAATACGAATAATAGCGAGCCTTACCTAAGTCATTTTATAATAGCTACACATTGCTATATGTTTTTTCGTACTTGAGAAAAATGTCGTTAAAAATTAATTGAAAAATTAATTGTGTCACTCTAAATAGTAATAGTAAAATTTACAAGAAATTGCATCAAACTATATCAGCAGTGCAATACTTCCCATATTTTCAAACAATTTAAGTATATTTCATTCTGAGTTATTTTTAAAATATATACAATTATTATGTGAATTGTTGCTGGTTTCTTTGTAACTAAGTTAACAAAAACAATGTTATGTTCGTTTTAAAAATAGTATACTATGGCAGTATTGCCGAAGGTAGTTTGGTGGATAAACAAAATTACTTTATTCCTCCTTATACGTACTTTAAAGGTTTTAATTACATTTAACACATTGAAAAGTTATTCTTCTGTGTCTGAATGGAACATTTTTGACAACTAGTTCAAAAGCTTTTGCTTTAAAAATACTATATTTTACATTGCTTGTATAAGTAATATTAGTAAATTCAACTTCATTCTCCTAAATATCGAGGCTGTTCATGAGCAGCGAAGTGCGAGGCTTTGTTTATATTCGATACTCCCTCGCTTAACTACCTGGTCCATTATGTCTTTCAAAAGATGACACAGATTTTTACATATTATTTCACATGATAAGAGTGTTGAATGAAGTCTTTAGCGCTGGTGACGGATGACATGATGTGAGTATGGAGAGTCGGCTGAATGAAGGGCCGGGGGGAAACGGGAGATCCCCGAGAAAACCCGCCGACCAGTGGCATCCCCCGAAAGGTCCTCACATGTGAAAATCCGGGAACCGACCCCGCTGGAAATAAAACCAGGATCGCATTGGTGGGACACATGGTAAGATATGGTAAAGGTTACTTTAATTTCATAAATATCAGCCTCGTTTGGAATGTCCATTATTATAAACTGCAGATGAGCTTCATGGGGAGAGAATCTTTCATCTTACAGCACCGTCAATCCAGCACGCGAAGACACGGCGTTGTAATGTCTTCCGAAGTCAAGGACATGACTGAATATTGCAAGTATCGTCGACAAAGAGTCTGGATGCTTCTATATGCACAGAACTGAATGCACTTAATGTTCTTTGGCAGCTGGGAATCTTTCTGCAATCGCAGAACCAAGCAAGCGGTTATTGTTACATCGTAAACTTGCCTGGTCGGATGTTTCTTGCATCCACCTACACCGTCTTCTCCTCGCAGTTTCTCTCCTCTTCTCCGCCTCCCCCTCCCTTCTCCACCAACCCCTCACATCTAGAGCATTGTGGATCAGCTGCGGTTTGGCGCCCCCGACATAAACCGACAGCACGGTTTCCTTCTGATGAAGTAATACATAAGTAAATATCCACAGACGAGACCCCGGCATGCCGCGAGGCGTGACTACACGATGCGGCGTGCCCCGTCTCTCGTTGCCCGCAGCTGAAGTCACACGATGTGGCCCTACAAGTTGACGTGACGATAAAGCTGACTTCGGCTGCAAACATTGCCACCCAGTGCAGCCTTGATAAGGATATGCACAGAAGATATAAAGTGTACATTTACAAGGAAAATCTTGTGAACTAACATCATAACATTATCAGTCAGGTAATAAAAGTAAGATATCACAAACCTTTCAAAGTGGTTACGAATATCGTAAACATATTTGGGAACTAGTAAAATAAATGTTAATGAGAAAATATTCCGATTTGAAACAAGATAAACCTAGGAAATCTGTCATATTTTACAAAATATTTCGTACTTTTACAAAAAGAATTTTTTTCGAAACTAGTTTCCACAATTTTTCGAAACATTTTTCCAAATTTTTTTCTAACACTGCAAACAATTGTTGTAAAATGAACCAGATATTATCTCCAAGTATACAAAACTTGTTTGTAGATTTACAGAAATATTTTTTAATATACAAAGAAATTTGCAAAAGTACAAGTTTTTTGTACATTTTACAAAAACATTTTTGTAGGGTTACAAAAAACATTTTTGTAAACGTACAAATTATTTTATCTTGTGGTAATAAAACAACAGTTATGGAGTTTAAAAATAACGATAAAACACTGCGGTTCCAAAAAATTATCCGCCAACGTGTTCTAGCTTTATCCGGCTGGTGTCCAGACTTTTACTTTTTATTGCATACATCCAGAATTTACAGTACATAATATCATAACATCAGTATGATTAAAGAGTGTAATAATCTGATAAATTAACAGTTCAAATTGTACAATAATATTCCAGACAGAATAATGATTCTGAGACATGCTCGTTTTTTGGGTTACGGACCCAATGATAAGCCGGAACAAATTTTGGTCTTCACGAAGATTGAAGTTGGTCACAGGTACTGAATAATGTCACTGCCATTTTCATCCCAGATCACTAGAATGGCGTAGTACATAGAAAATCAAAACCAATTTAGACTTCTATTTCTTCAACACTTCAAATTGGCATTATTCACAGCCGCACATGAGACGAGGCAAATAACTATATTTTCGAATAACAAAGGTGTCAGACTTTAAATAAAAAGAGTAAATAAAAACGAGGTAACAAGATTTACGTAGTGAAAGTCGCAGTCGCTATAGCGTGTAAATGTATAATAACGACATCAAACATGAGCAGATAGGCAGATGTTAGGGACGCGACTCGCTGACAGAAGCAGTGTACCGTGACTAGGACGGTCAGCAGGTAGCATTGTACGACCAGGGCGGGTCCTAGCTATGCACCAGGGTGGAGTCCCCTGGAGCACTAGCAGTGTTCGCCTGTCTCCCAGCCATGGTGGACCACGCTTGCAGGCCAGCAGGTAACACAGCCTCTCCTTATAGCATTACCACAAGCCGTACATGCACCTGCTGCTCATTATATTTACACAGCTCAACGAAACGAAAGTTTTTCTACCACGTTTTTATTAACTCGTTTAATTGCTTGTCTGTTCTGTACAATTTTCGCAATCGAGTTTGAATAAACTCCGGCTAAACGCTGATTTAAGTTGTTATTCAGCTGCTTTTTTGGAAGAAAGTACTACACGTATAAAAATTTTTGTTGTATCTCGGAAAGTACTCTGTAGGTTCCCGCCAAATTTTGCAGGTAAGATAACTTAAGAGGATGTGGTACATAATTCAACGTTAAAAGCATTAATTTATAACTAGGTTTCTTGAAGCCAATTTGTGAAAATTAAACAATAACAATCCTAGACATTAGTTTTAGCCAACGTTTTAAACCAAATTGTTTCCAGTGTTACGAACTTAACTTCTGAGGCACAATCTCTGACGCTGGAACTTCGTGCATTTAACTGCGGCGCAAGAGATCACGCATAACGAATTAGTAATTTTGGATAAATATTTATTCATAAAGTTGGCAAACACCATTATCTAGGATTGTCATTGAGTATTTTATCCATACTGACTTCGAAAAAAGAGTAGAAATCAATTGATGTTTTCAGCGTTTATTTATCTACTACGCACTCTTAAGCAGGCCATGTAAACACACACGACTTCAATGTCTGAGACATATATTCAAAATGGGGACCTCATAATAATTTTGTGTAATTTGTTAATATTTGTCTCACCATTTTACTAAAAAAAATCCCTCAGCTTGGTATGAGAAAATAACTAGTATTGTACATTAGATTGAAATAGATGCAGTAGTTTGACAAGACCGCACTTTTCATGAAAAGTTAAGTTTTTTACGAAGTATCCATGACATTGCTGCAGTGATTTCTACTAAAGTTGACACTCATATATACCAGAATTTTTTTATTTTAATTTAAATAGCTAAGATACTTTCCTAACATACTTACTTTTGTACCATAACTAAAAACAATTCCAACCATAATATGAATTGTCATGTGTATGCATCGAATGTGCTGATATGCTGTCTATTTAGACAGCCATAAAAAAAATTTGAAAGAAAAAATACTTTCACATAATTTCTCGGAAACTACGTCTCGGATTCGAACCAAATTTTGCATGCACGTAATACTATGAAAGATGATAACAATTTTTCATAAATTACTAAGATATTAAACTTAAAGTAATGATAACTATATAGTGATTTTTATTTATATAGCAAAATCTACTTTACAGTTTAAACCACTTCAGACGAGATTTATTTGAAAATGTATAACTTCGCATGCCCCAATTATGCTAACAGTATTTTATTTTGGTTTTCTATTTTGTATGATACCACAGTATGAGTTAACAAGACTCGTTCCAAATCTATAAAAAGAACTTGAATCGATTTCTGCCAATTTAGAGCTTACCATTGATGTATGTATGTTTTAAATGAAATCATTTCATAGCTTAGACATAAATTAAGACCTCTCTACCAAATAAGTAGTTAAAAAAATCAGTATAAATTATTCGCACCAACGCTGAGAAAATACGTCGTTAATTTATGCTGTTAAATTCTGGTCATCAATCCTATTTCCCTGCAGATTTTCTGTACTAAGCCGCAAATTGTTGTCCTTAAAACTGAAAGCAAAAAACCTAATACAAAGAGTACATGCTATGAAACTAACCTTATCTGTGCCTAAACCAAATTATGTAGGTTTAGAAAATTTTGGCAGATGAGAGAAAAATATTACGACCGATTAATGAATGCTATGTCAAAGTGCGTAGCAGTCTACATATGAACGCAATAGAACGCACTGGTTATTGATTGAGTCAATCTACCTAAATATACTAAGTCTCTGTATACATCGAATAGCTGGTTCAATGCATAAACGAGCAAAGTAAAATCTCAGAAAATTTTCAATATATTCAAACCATAATAAGACACTTACAAGTCCTTAAAAATTTTGAATTTTGATAAGTAAAACAATGAAATTGTTATTATTGCAAATCTACAAATACTAGAGCTCTAGTCTTTCTGTTTCATAACCAGTCTCAGATAACACACGAGTAGAATAAAGACCAGATATTACGAGTCTAAGAAAGGAAAGTTTTTAAATATTTTCCCCGTGAACAGTCACTTCAAGCAACAAAACTTTGCTCTGGGAATGCACCGTCCCCACAGGAATCGTGTGAGTGCACACTTCCCAGGGGACAGCAAGATTTTACGACACCGTCGCACTATTTGTGTATTATCCTCTAAGTATTTTCCAGCTAGGATTTTTCGACGTTATTTACAAACTTCAGGGAGTATTTGCTTTTTTCGTGTCCTTCCACAAGCCAGTATACATACATCACACCGCAAATAGATACGAAAAAAGTGCTGGAAGCTTCTTTGGAAGATTGAAAATAACGTCGTCTACTTTCGTCCTAGATATTAAAATCCAGCACACATATAGTTTTTTTGCATCTAAGTTTTTTGCAAACGTTTTAATTTCAAAGTTTCGTATGTATGCTGAAACTGAGAGAATTTTTTTTTAACTCGATTACTCTCTCGATGTTATAAGAATAAATAGCAATCAAGGATAAGGTGTTGACACGTACTGATAATAAAAACCTGTGTTATACGAGTTTATTTTGCGAATGAAAAGTTCACTTTGTCATAAAGAAAAAAAACTGTCACAGCATTAATCATTAACATTCTGGAAAGGCATATTGTTTAGATGCGTGTATCCTGTGTACAATATTTTGCAGAATACAAACCCAAAATTGAGTGGTGCTATGTAACTTTATTATTACAATCAAATACCAATTTTCCTTTCCAGCAAATGTCAGTTCGCTTGTTTCGAAACTTGAACCAGCACTCAAAATACTGACTGTCGACTAGGAACTGTTGCATGGTCTTTCAGTATACTAGTTGCTCTGCTTGTAATTGGGAGTCATTTTAATTTACAATCATGTTGCATTCTTTTAAGGTTCAAAAGATAAGGGAAAACCAATTTAATAATTAAAACAAAAATATTTCAATAGGAAATGAGAGTTTCCTAACATTGTATCCGTATATCTAACACAAACTAGCCACGTCTGTTTTATGGAAGTAGTATTGAAGAATGAAGTATTCTTAACAACGAGTAAACACGCGAGAAAAGTGGGAAAGAATATTTACGCATGTTTAAAAAAATCCAATTTTTGTACTGTTGTAAACACTAATATAGTAAGCAAAAAATTTTCTAATATATTTTGTGGTTTACTTTACTATCCGACGGATTTAACAAGGGACTAACATATTATATCGGAACTGAAGGTCGTCACTTGTCTGGACAGAACAAGTTCCCACAGAAAGATTATCCGGCATCAGAAGCAATCGTTCGGTTGCCTTAACTAATGATTTTCGGTGTTGCAACATGTAAAATTTTTGACCTGGAAAACGCCCATAACTCCCGGTAAGTAACAAATGGGAAGATTGTATTGTTCCACGACACAAGCAAAAGTTTAAACAAAGTGTTACCTAGCGGCTAATGAGCATTCCTTAAAGAGGAAGTAATGTCGTTATTTTGTATTTACGTATTTTTCATTATAATTCTTGTTTAAGTATAATTTCTTAAAATTTAACTTTATTATAGCATAAACAATATACTGACACTATTTCTGACGTAACTAGCAATTGCACGCTACTCCTGTTACGGCATCTGAAATGATCCAAAGTAATTGTTTACGTTTCCAGAAGGTAAACCGGTGCAGGTATACCATCAATAATAACTTCAAATAAAACCATAGATGCTTGCTGTGAGTTATAACGCAGCCAAAATTTTAATACTGAGACTCAAATACATTTTATTAATAAAAATTAAGAATTTCCGCTTGACAGTTGCCCTTCCTCTTTAAGGAAGGATATTTACATGTGTTCGTGTTAACTTCTAGCTTTGTACAGTACTGGCGATAAATTAACTGCATCACAACATGTCGTACGAGTGAGCATACTTGGGATACTATGTACAGAGGCTAACAAGAAAATCCTATCTAGGTCGATAAGGAGACGAAATCTGGATGTCGCTTCACGCAAGCTGCACGTGTTCCAACTACACCCACGTGTCAACCGATTGTGCAGATCAATGCTTCAGTTATGTCAGAAGAGACAAAACACGATGGTTGCTGACTGACGCCTTTACGTTTACGCAATTCGGCCTACCCATAAATATGTTTCTCGTACCTAAAGTTTTCATTTAAAAAAATCACAAGCACTCATGCATTATCAATGATACTAGCACGAGATGAAAGTTAGCCAGTTATGATTTGGAGGTCGATGTGGATTAATAAGACTAAACTCAGATTAGTTGAACTATTCTATGTCAGGCCGAAGAAAGAATGAGATGTGTGATTAAAGGATAGAATAGTTCGGCAAGGAGGTATGGCCGTAAGTGTCGTTGATAGCGAGGTCATTTGAAATACAACCAGTGAAATAAGTGAAGAGATTTTGGTCAGCACTTAACATCTAGGTCTTTAGCGTTAGTGAGGGGTGACATGATGTATGGAGCAGCGCCGTAATGAAGGGGTAGGTGAAACAGGAGAGCCCTGAGAAAACCCGCCTGCCAGTGATATCGTCCGGCACGATTACAACATGCGCCAAATCCGTGTACCAACCCATACGGGAATCGAACCCAGATCACCTTGGTGGGAGGCTAGTGCTCTTACCACTGCGCCAACCGCAGCTCCATCATCGACTCAAACAGAAGGCACATGGTTAGAAGCAATGCCAACGTTTGCCTGAAAAATTTTGGGAAACCATGGAAAGCCGGAATCACGATTGTTGAACCGGGAGTCGAACCCGCTTTCACTTGAATACAATTTGCGGTATCGTTGTTGTGATCCCGCAGGCTGCTATGTTAAGTCACAATGTTAGGGAAAATTTGAAGCTTGAGACGTTTAAACAGTTATCAACCCGAGTAAAGTATTCTAACATGCAATAAGTCACTAGAGCTTCTTCTTGTTCAACTACTAGTATTCAGCTGCTGTTAGCTAACGAAACACGCCAGCCGGTGCGAAAAAATTGTAAACACTAGCCGTAAGCTAAACCAAACCGAAGAGAAACCGAAAGCACGGTGTTTAAAATATCGGAAGACACGCCAGTTTATTATTATTATTATATGAAATTTACATAAAAAAACGTATAAAAATCTGCTGCTCTCGGTACATTTAGTAAATTATTTATCATATATATACAGATTCTCGATCTCTTAAAACTCCGAATTGCTTACAGGCGTTTAGAACACAACCTGATGATCGACAAAACAGAGCCCATCAGATTACATAACCGCGTATTGTCAATACTTCAGTTCATCAGTTTTTCCCAACTTTCTTAAGAGGGTGTGGTAGATGAATAAGCGCTGAATTCTTCAGTTGAGATCTACACTTTTTGAAAGTCAATACAGAAAAATTACAAAATAACTAGTCTCAATCCTTGATAATTATACCAGCCAACTTTATTAGCAAACAATTTCCCAGAATGATAAATTTGTTAAGCGAGATCTCTTGTGCCGAAATTAACTGCACGAGATTTCGGCGCCAGATATTGTTTTCAATCTTCAGATATACGTTAAACGAGAAAAATGTTTGCTCAGAAATCTGAAAAAAAAAAAAGGAAAAAAAACTGTTTTATAGGACTGCTGTTTTTTTATTTTTATTTTGGCAAATTAGGTTCGAGAAACCTAAAATTCTTAACTGAAGCTTTTAGCGCTAAATTATATACCATGCAATCTTAACCTGTCAACGAATACCTTAATTTCATTTAAGCACGTGCACTATAGCTAGTGTAGTGTCTTTACACCAAGGAGTGCAAGACCAATGCTGACGGCCTATCTCTATGTGTTACCAAATCGAACGTCGCCATATTGCAGCCCGTAACATGAGATGTCCTATACCAAACACTTTCTTGATTAAAAAAAGAAAAAAATCGTTACCCCCACCCCTACTAAAGTACACAATTCCCTATCTTCGGCTGCAATACGTCAGCGTTCAATTTCAAAGATGTTAGAAGGGTCCGGATGGAGCATGTCGCTAGGAGTGTGTAACCAAACAAACATTTGACGTGGCTATGTAAAATACGGCCGATTAATTAAAGAATTTAGGAAATATTAATTAGGGAGTGTGTAAACAGGCCTAAAATATAGAGTTTTCAACCTAAAACATCAATTAAGGAGCATAATACATTCATTTACCTTAAAAAATCCCAGTCTGATGTGTACTTTTGAGGTTAAAACAGTATGGCGGCTAATTTGCTGGCTACCTCCCCCCCCTCTTGGCCGAGGCTTCACTCCTCTCTCCAGCATTCCGACCTTATACTACCCCCGTGTTCAATTTGGTCGTTTAACAAAATAGCAGCGTAACAGTGTAGTTCTTTTACAACGTCTTTGCTTTACACACACGCACAGACTACAGGCCGCCGAGCGGTGTGCAGGGCTTCGGCCGTTAGCAGATTATTCGAAAACTGCTGATATCACACGAGTGATGTCTGTTTAGGAATAGCATTTAAAGATTGTGACACGTGTGTATACCTATTTAAAGTTCACCACTATTCATAAAAGCATTTTTACTAGTGGCCGGAAATGACTAAAATTGGTGTTTTTGCGGTATTTTTTTTATGCCTACGCGGTATTCAAATCGTATAGGCGGGTACAATACACGTTTATTCTTAATAATACCAATACGTCATAAAATGATAGGGTCATCACTGAAAGTCTCATACAGTCGGCGAGAAGACAGCAAGCTGTTCTGTGACTTGCACCTAGAGGCTAGGGTGAGGCATGATGCGCGTGCTGAGTCACCCTTACCGCTTCCGCACTTCTAAGGCCATGATCTTTCATTTATTTCAAATAACTCAAGTATTTTTAAACCAAACACTTTGAAAAAGTGCGAAACTGTGTACAGTCGTACGATTCACAATTTTTGCCAGAGCTTTTTTTTTTCTTTTAATAATGCACCGTTTGCTAGCCAAAAATTATTTTGCTTCATTTTAGCTTATTTTGACAATAAAACGCCTGATATTTCAGGGGCTAACATCTAATAATCCATTTGGTGTATTGCAACAGAAAAATGCATGTACAAAGGATGATATGTAAGTGTTAAAACTGCCAGAATGAATTTTTGATTTGTGTACTAATTTGCATTAAAAATTATTTTTTTTCGTAACCACTGCAAAACTAAAGAGCGAAGCCGTAAGCCTCGAACGCGCAAAATACGTTCACCCAGATGGCGCCAGCAAATTTCAATGAAACAACTTTCTTACTTTCTTATTCGGCGATATTTTCAAACTTGTTAGAACGATTTTTTATGCTAGTTTTTGTTCCTTCGGCAGCAGATATTACTATTGCTTCTAGCTAGTTCTCCATTCACACACAAAAAAAAAAATTATGTGCCATTGTCCTTATGACTTGAGCATAGTTTTTTAACTTCGTTTTAAATAAAATCAACGAACTTAGTTTATAAGCACCGCAATTTCACTAAAACGTTGCTATTTATTCTATGAAATGAATTGTATTAAATACGAAATTATTTTCGAGGTTTCTTCACACATATCTCAAGTGTTAACATACTTAAACAAAATTGTTGAAAAGTTTGCTGTTTAAAACTAACACCTATCTAACTTCACCAGGTTACTTGATATAACCGGTTCTAGTCTGACGTTGCGTCCTCGGTTATCTGTAGTTAAGTATTTAGGATTAAGTTTGTAGGCAATGAACTTAATTGCTTCTATTGTTCTTCAGATACCAGAATTTCTTATTTGCGCACAGCAAGCTGTTGCGTACTAGCAGAACGAGCAGCCGTATAAAGTTAGTGGCTGCTCAACTTGATGGCCGTGAAGTAACTAAACTTAAATGATTTTTATCGGTTGTTTCGAAGAACAAAATGCTACTTTTTTTTTAACCTGAGTCTAGAAACTGAATTATAATATTTAGTGTGAGATACCGTTGTCTGAGCGAGAGTCCTAAAGTTTTTGTTCCGACGCCAACTACGTAAAACAAGAGCTTCTAGGTTGTGAAGTACTGGACTAAAGGTGAGAGCTGGGAGACAATGAGGCAGTTAGTAGCGATCTGCCGTACGTAATTTTTGGGGTCTACCACAAACTAGGACGGATTGTGATTGAATTTAAGCTCGCAAAACACTAATGATTTGATATATGCTTTCTCCTGGCATTCTTTGTGCTGCGGACGTGTGAAACAGTCTGTTTGCGAACAAAAGTTAAAATATTAGAATATATAACTGTCGGTTTGAAACAGTACATTGAACCAAGTATACCTGTACATTTTTTATGGCTGGGGTTTCAACAAATTGCGAAAGGAGATGTGGATGTTGAGGTCTGAGGTGAAGATAGTTGAAGGGAGTCCAGCGAGAGCAACTGAGCTGTGCGGAGGTCGCTTACGAGTCGAGAAGATAAGGCTGTTCAAGAGGAGAAAAAAAGTTTGTTATTTAATGTTTTTATGTGGCTATGTGGAAACTTTGTAATATAAAATGATTTCAAAGTAACATCAATGCATTAATATATATATATTTATTTATTACAATTATTATATTTAATAGTTTAGAATCATAGTAAGCAATGCATGAATTAGTATTCGCACTTAAGGACACAAGTTATAATTTACAGTGTTTTTTGCAAAAATTTTAAATCTTAAATGTGCCTGCCTACTGGTCATATGTTAGTGTGAGGCACGGTTCCAAGGGCGATGCTGACCGTCCCATCTGGCGCGATATTACCTGTTCTGAAACTTAAACGCTGTGCAGTGGTATCGTAGCTCACTCGCCTGGTTGACACTTTCAGTGGTGACCCCATCAATTTTTATTGGTGAAAAGTTTTAATCAAAGTCCATTGCATGTTTCTAGAGTAGTTTCTTACGAATTCCGTAAGTAGTTTTTCATATATAACAAGTTGAAAAAGGCACTTTTTAACTGCTTTGGAGGGCTCCGAAATGTTTTTTTTTTTTAATTGAGATATTGTATACGTATTAGAGAGTGTGGGATAGGGATGATTATATTATTCGTTATCTTTCTTGCACAAGTTGAATGTTCTGTAAAGAAAAAAAATATTGTGAAACCTTTTCTTTCACTTTAATAAAGGATGAGATAATATAGGAAAAAGCCAACCAATATCTCTATTACTAGAGCTACTGACCAAATGGAAACCAAACGCCTGTAGAAGTCATAAGAAGTATATTTAAACAGAATTCATATGATAGGAAAAATAATGACTTCTACAGACAAGTCAG
>PNEQ01089077.1:0-28412 GCA_003012365.1 Medauroidea extradentata | reverse complement strand
GTCACTTGCCCTAAACGTCACTTGCCCTAAAAGTCACTTGGCCTAAACGTCACTTGCCATAAAAGTCACTTGGCCTAACAGGCATTCAGCCTAAAACTATTTTAGGTCATATGACTTTAGGTCAAATGGAGTGTACCCTCATACGGTACACAATCTTGCCAGAGCCTATTTTTTAAATAATGTACCGTTAGCTAGAACAACATTATTTTGCTTCATTTGAGCAGACGTATACTGCGCCTACGAAACCTAGAAATGCGGAAGTGGTAAGGACGACACAGCACATGCATCACGCCTCACTCTAACCTCTAGACACAAGTCACTGAATTGGCTTGCAGTCTTCTCGCCGACAACTCGCCTCAAAGAGACATTCAGAGGTGACACTGTTATTTTATAACGTAACATTAAAGACAAATTATGTGTTGTACCCGCATGTATCTTTGAAAATATTATGTGCTAAGATTTCCATACCAATAAAGGACAGCATAACACCAATTTTCGCAATTTTCAGCCACTAGAAAATATTCTTTGCTGGGTAGTGGTGAATCTAAAATAGGTACACACTCATGTAACATATTTTGAATGCTATTACATATACGTTTATAGCTAGATTAGAGTACTAAATTTTTAAGTTACCGTAAATTTCATTTTCAGTTCAATGTATAAAATATACCAAGAATGAAATGTGGTAACTGAATAGATATATAAAACCAAGTAAACAATGTGAAATATCATCGTTCACTAAATACGATACATGCACAGCGGAAAATCGTTGGTACAAAATATCACTTCGGAACTGGTCGAGTAGGTTCGAGCGGGCTCGGCTTGGGACACGCCCAAAGAGCATCGTTGTGGGAGATATCCCGCTCTGCAGCATGCACTGCACGCTAGTTACAGTTTTAGAATAATCTGGCAACGGCCAAAGCTGTGCGGGTAGTTTGGTAACCTGAACAGACGTCCACCTTAACTAATAAAATACTATTGTAAATTAATTAAATATATAAATTAACATTATGCTTTCCTCCGAGTAATTGTATTCGATAACGTATATGTCGTTACATAAATTGTAATGAGTTGCTTACATCAGAACTCACGTACTAAATAATTTGACAGGTAATAAAGTATTAATATTCTTCTTATCCAGAGTTGTATGCTAACATTTTTATAAAGCATAAGGTTTGGCAAACTTGTAACGTTAACTATTTTTTATAACGAATAACAAACTGTACGCATTGCTACACGATCTCTGTTGCTAACAAGATAACTGATAAAGTATTAATGAGAAAACGTAATAGATATTTTTTCTTTGCAGTCATTTGCCCATTATTTCACAGTTTTAGTCTGCCGTTCTAGTACTTAAGGCCGAATTAATTTATGTTTCTGTTTGAGTAATTTACTTGGTGTTCTTATAGATACAGCAGTCTGAACATGCCGTCTTTATCAGAATTGTGGAGCGCTCATTTACCCATGTTCTATTAGGAGGGCTGTATTAGCAGTTCCTTATAAAACTGCCCACACGTGACATGCAAAAAACACCATTCATATGCTACATGACGGCTTCTCGTAAGTTTATCACAACAACAATATATATATATATCAATAATAAATATACCCTGATAATATCCCAACAAAAATCAAACTTATACGAGAAGGTTTTCACTGTTCAGCTTCCTGGATTATTTAACGCATTGCCGACTTCAATAAACAAGTGTGGAAGTCAAGCATATATTTCGAATATCGTTTTGAAAATGTAATTGAACTTGGCTGAAGAATAGTCGTTTTTACTGTTTTATGTTGCCAATTTGACTCTTATTACTTATCAGTGTTTTATTGTCAGAACATAATTGACGTAAAAAATTAACAAGGAAGTGTTTGTTATTTTGCTAAATTAGTAATACTCATCATGTAGTAATGATAATGTGTAATTATGTAATTTTACTATATTAGTGACACTTTACTTGGTTAAAGACATATAATCAATATTAAATATGAATTTGTAAAATAAATTATGTGTACGTGCACTTGTATCGCCTGGTAGACGTCCTATATTTACCCAATGTGGTCAGCTGAAAAATCAAACGTAAAAGAGTTATAAATAAAATACCACTTACTGAGACTATTAAATATAACTTTATGGAATATTTTACTTAACTAGCTTATGTAATTGCAGTATAGAGCATTTCTAAATTTAATTTCTATAGTTTTATTGTCAAATTTAATGGAATAATTGTATTAATATTTTACAGAAACTACTTTCATTTCATATTCTATGCATTTATCAGGGGCAAATGTTAAAACATTTGATCAAAAGCAATAGTTTCTACAAAATCAATATAAATCCAATATGGCGGTAGACATTCCATATCCAATGGAATACTTCAGCATTTTATTTTACGTTGCCGTTACCTGAAGTGTTTCGTCATTTTACAATACAAACGTAAAGTTAAACAACGATAGTTGAAAAAAGTGAGAATATTTTTTTTGTAAACGGAAATATTGTGTCACAAAGCATCATACGTACGGGGCGTTTCAAAAAATGGTAACTGAATTGCTGACACGTCCATGTACTATACGTATCACAGAGTATATAAACAATAGCATACCATGCCCGATTTGGATGCTGTGCTGAGGCATGTCCAAAGTCACTCAGGTAACTCAGCAACAAAACCCGAAATTATGTTTATCCATATTGACGATTGGTAGATATGTTAGTTTCAGTTACCATATTTGTGAAAAATCCTGTTTATTGGCCACAAAAGTATATCACGTAAATATTCCGAAAATAAGCCCCAATTGATTAAACATTCGCCACACTTTAAAAAAGTTCACATGAAAACAGCAGTGCCGTCTATTGACGGAATTTACAGTTCACTTACGAATATATGCCTTACGGTATTCACAAGTTTTTCCGTATGTATTTAAGGCACAGCTGTTTTAGTTTCACGAAACCCCAGTAATCAGAAATATGCATTTTACTATCTATTGGTTCTCTGCAAGCAGTTATCTTGAGTTTGGCGTTACGTTTTCAGTTTATCGAAAAAATAAAGTCAAAGCTGTTTGACATAATGTTTCCGACCCAATCGTGTCAGACTCCATATCAAGATTGAAATCAATCGTAAAGTCAAGTGTTAAAGTTTTTGATTGTGTAACCGCCTTTAATTTACCACAGGTCCAACAGAATTATGGAAACACTGTGCTCTAGTTCACTGTCCTTCATAGGCGTTTGTGAAATACAACCTGCCGGAGTTAGGGTTTTCCAGTCCTTGGGTAGGTTTATGATCAACTCCACTACAAGTCGGGAAGTTTAATGTTATTAGTTTGGCAAGAAACAATTCCCGTCATAAGTTGCGCTGATACTGGTTAAATACTGGCGCTTATGTGTAGTCTCGGCAATGTCCGGTATTCCGCCCGACGTTATCTCCATAAGCACTAGCATACACCCCTTCCTGACACCAGCGCACCTAGTGGAGGAAATTGTCCCTTTCCAAACACGTGCGTAACAATTATACTATCTTTCTAGCCCGAAGTAGTTGTTAAAGACACACTAGTGCTTAATGTTGTGGCTAAGTTAGTAATTGTTTTGTTAATCTGTGTGCGCTGCCATATTGATGCACACTAGCGCTGCCACACACATTTGCTGTGAACTAAAACTTGTTTTTGTAAATATGACGCCATGTACTACTTGTTTCGGTCGTGGTTTTATGTTTCGATGCTAACAGTAGTAATAACCTTAGCAGGTTTTTTAGATAACCAGGTTATGCCTAAACGCCTGAAAGTAATTTAGGATTTTAGGATAACAGGAATTCAAATTAAGCCTGCATATATTATAAATGTTTTAATTATTTTACGAAATGCGAAGACGGTTGCATTCTTACGCATAATTTTATTTAAATTTCGAATTAGTTTCGTCTTTCTTACTTCCACATTTTTAACATAGTGCATCCAGTTCCACTTCGCTATGGTTTTAGATGTGGCTACTGTTTAATTTTTTAATTTATTTTTTCTCGTTGCACTCGGTGTGTTTCGCTTGTTGACAGCAGCTTAACCGGTTCTCAAACAAGGGTAATCGTGGGATCATGTAGCAGCCCTCTCGTGACTTTTTGAATGCATGAAAACTTCATTCGGGATTACTTATTGAATGCATCAAATTGAAAATTTAGGCTAATCTTGTGCATTATCATGAACACATACTGTATTTAATTTTTTCCCACCTTCGCGCTAGTTACACGTACTGAAAATTTCCTTAATATACACAGTTTTCATATTTCTCATAACTTAAAAACACTTTTGTCTCAAAACTGGCTGATATCGATATAGCTTCATTAGTAAGAAATGCCAAAGTAAATAATGCACATAATGATAATTATGTCCACGCTAAGGAATTTGGAAAACTTGCGTATCTTAAGAGGTACGAGTATGCACCCTTATTGCATACTTACGACTACTCTGTCTCTGAGACATTCACACTTTCATATACTGCGTCATGATAAAGTGAATTATATTCTTTCCAAAACTGACAGTTTATATATAATGGTCATTATCCTTATAAACAACATAACAATTCTAAAGTAAGTGTAATAGTTCTTAAATAACACGCCTCTGACATAGTATTTTTGAAGATAGAATTTGAAACCATAAGCTAAACAAAACGTTAACTGATATAGATCTTCTTTATTATTTCGACGGCGAAGACTAAATTATTCGCTAAGCAAGATTAGTAAAACTTGGTGGGGGCTAACGAACGTGTATAGAGTTATAATTACTGTAAGTTAAGTTATTTGAAAACTCAACTGTGCTTACAATATATTAACAATTCTTTACAGGAATTACTCAGCTGAAACTCCCGATTAACTTTCAGAGATTACTGCAAGTGCATAAGTACCTTTCATATTTCTTGCTAATAATAACTGTATTATTGGTTCAAATAGAGACACGTGGATAATCGCAATCTACACTTCCTTGGTCAACATGGATATTTCAAACGATATTCGGTTACAACTACATGGGCGATCATGAAAATATTCAATTTATTTTCCGTCAAAATTACGAGATCCTCAAATAATTAGCTTCTTTCCCAAGTGTAACTAACGTGATGCAAAATGAGAAAAAAAAGCAACAGGCCACTGGCCAGGCTTTTAACAGTACACAGTTGAACGGCACAGCGTACATTTCAAAATATTCTTGAAATTAATGGTGCTCGTACAGATAAATATTTACTGGTTATATTTAAATATGGTTTAACTTGAAATTGCAGAGTTCAAGTGTTCAGTTAGTTTAGTTGGGATTATGTATCGCTGCTGTAGTTTTAATTGTTTAAACCTCGTCGACGAAATCAAGCCTAAGTAATTGGATGCAGTTAAATTAGTTTTCCAACGTGCTACAAAGCTGGTAGGTGCAACAGTGAACAAAGTGAATTGTTCGTTGAAATTTTGTTATTTCACAGGAAACACACATTCCATAAAGGTTTATTGAAACACTGCAATCTCGTGTTAAAGTTGGGGTAATGCCGCGTTTTGTGACTACATTGCAGTGGTTTTCTGGTTAAATTATATTTTTCTAAAATATTGGTATAATATTTTATTACTTGGCATTGCCAGGCATAGAATTATTGAAATTAAATAAAAGCGATAAATTAAATTCGCTGTTTCTTCAAGTCTAATAAAAAATCATGTACAATACGCGGCTACAAATAAAAGTTATGTTTTATTCTATCCCCAGTGTGTGCGTGTGTATATATGTATATATATATAGTGTGTGTGTATGTACACACATAAATACTCACATAATTTATATTTATGGTAATTTATTTATAAAATACGAAACTTATTAACATAAAAATATATAACTTAAGTGCCAAATAACACTACGAATCTTATTTTTATTAGTAAAGTTTTAAATGGAAATGTATTACTTTCCAGCCGAAACGCGGGAGTTAAGATGGGTTCGCAATTGATAACATAACAGTAAGCATAGAACATAGGTCGTTCACACAAGAACTAACCTCTATGTATTCTTACCTACTGATTCACAACTGCAAAAATGTGGTCGTGTGAATAGATATGCTGACATAAAAATTGTAATATTTCATTTCTTGTGCGTACGCATAGCAAAGCAACCAATCACAGCAAAGTATTTTGTGAATGTCTGTCATGTTAGATTAACCTCCAAAAATACACAAGAACAAAACAAAACTAGAATAAGAAATTGTAATGTTAGAAACTATGTTTCCAGATTGTAAATAACATTTTACACTGTGCAGTTCATTGGAACTTTGTTTCTATATTTCCTATTATACCCAAATACGATTCCACTTCAAATATGTTTAAATTGCCTTCAGTTGTCTTGTCTACCGCAACGAATATTTCAGATTTCTTGAAAAATTGCAACTGGTAAATATTACAGTAAGAATACAGGTGTGAATTAATTTTGCACAAGGCATCTGGTTGTGTCCAGTTTCTACTGTTATATTATATGTTCTGTGCTTATGTTTTTTAATTGTGAACCAACCTTTACAACTTGAGTCTTAATGGCGGTTTCAGACCCGGTTGAAGTGTATATTATATCATATTGCTCGACGTTTCTGCATCTCTAACAACTCGATGAAGAGCTATAAAAGTTATCCATATAGTTTTTACAAAAGATAAAATCTTTTCGTTAAAAATCTTCAATTTGATCCGGGTTCGATTGCCGGCGGGGTCAACCGAGATTTTTTCATGTATGAGTCGTACCAAACGATTGCGTTGGTGGGTGGGTTTTCTCGAGGACCATACACTTTTTCTCCGCCCATTTAATCCGGCGCTGCTTCTTCCAGTACTGAAAACCTAACTTTTCGGACCGAAATATCTTCACTTTTTTTTGCGAAAAATGGGTGTACTTGAAGGACGTAACTAGTATAAAGGGCGTAGTGATGGGGTTATAAAACCCCTCTTCTTCCTTAGCCCCGAAGAAATTGTAAAAACTAAAACATAATTTTATAGGAAAAAATTTGTAAATATCCTTAGTCCTACCAGCAGTAGACTCAAATTTGAGGTAATGAAAGTGCTTACGGGACCCCTAGATAGGTTGCTTTTGTGTATGTGAGGCAGGAGCGATACGGTTGCCGTTGGCCAATAACGCCTCTCCGCACAAGCCACTCGGATGACGTGCAGTACTTTACTATTTTCCTTTTTCCTACGGGACTTTAAGCGGTGACCACAATATTTTATTTGTGGCCAGCATTGTTCAAAGTCTAACACTCGTTTCTATAGTTGTGTTTTTCGAATCCGGTTGTTATTTTTCCAGATGCGACAGTCTGGAAAACCCATTTTTCCTCATTTTTTGGGGCCCAAAAATAATGTTTCTAATAAACGTTTCGAATTTTTAGAACTATAGCGACATAGTTTGCAGTGTGTGTCCTTTGCGTAGATACAGTATTCAAAGACAATCCGTGTTTAATACTTACGTCAAAAAATAATAGCCGGAAAACGCTGCAACGCATTTGAAGTGCTGGTAGGGAGGCTCCTTAAGGGCGTGGTCCCGAGTTTCTTCGCATTTAACGACAATTATTTTTTAAAACATAAATGGGAGCCGATACCGTAAAATCGCTTTGTAACTCTGTCATGTCTGATTTAAACTGCATACTCTAATTTTGTCCTGTCAGAAGTCTGCAAAATAGTTGATAATTAGTTAATTAACGAAATTTCCTTTTAATTGATAAATTAGCTATACTCACCATACAGTTCGTCTCGAAAAAATTACATTGCACAGTAAAACCAATTTGCAACAAAGTTACGAGGCAATTTTACGATATCGACTCTCGTATGCATTTTAAAAAATAATTCTCTCGAAAGCCAAGAAACTCGGGCGGGCCCAAGCCCTTAAAAAGAACTTATCCAAAGGGAGGACACCAGACCCCCCCCCCCCTCGAATGAATGGGACGATAGCCGTTCATGATTTCCAGGTCAGTTTGAACCCTTCTTACATAAATCCCACTTCCGCCATTGTCATCGCCGGTGAGCGAATGCCGTCATGTGCAGCAGACGACCAGACTGGAGCGGCCGGACATTTCCGCTTCTGTCTTCCTTCTTCTTCGCGCCCTGAGCCTACGTCAGAGAGTAGACACCGCGCCGCCACAAAGATAACCGACTGGAAGGTCATAGTTGACGTTTGTCTGCAGTCTTCGTGTTGCCACTCTGAGACCAACATTCGCCGATATTTCCGCTCCAGTTGCACACGCCCGCTGCACTTCGTTCTCCTCAAAACCACAGGGTGTGCGGAGAAACTAAATAATTATTTTGCGTTCTCCAGCACTACCTCAATATCAAAATACTACCACTAAAATACTCAACTGATTAATTTACGTACATAAATGTAAAACGTTCAATATTAATTTAATTAAAACTAAAATTATTTACGAGAAGTTACTGCCACAGGCATGACTTATTCCTTAGATTACTTGGAGCAAAAATCTTATGTAGACTGTTGGTCACAATAAAGCGAGCACTGTTAACAATTTTCTTTCAACCATTTTGCAATAGTTTTCACTATTTTTATGATGAAAACTTCTCTGAAACTAAAAGCCAGTGCAAATGTTTTCCCGCTCCCAAAACTTAACATTTTTGGCCCCCAATAAAAATAATTGTTTTGAATGTTATAAGTGTTGGGGAGTGCTCACTACAAAGTGAACAGTCTATATTCATGTAGGTCACGGTTTAAATAATAACCGTTAGTTGTACTGCTACGTCTAGTTTACTGACAGGCATATTTCACTCGGTGTGGTGTAAACAGTCTGCACAACTCCCGAGACACTTGATTGGTGTGGTTTATCTGCTGTGGCTCTAATGCAAACAATACGGTCTGATAGAACATAACTCATTTACTTCTGTAACGGTTATTATTTTATTCGAAGTGTTTCAAATTACTCTAGAAATGTGGGGTAGGTAAGTAAGTGGGCTTTACGTCTGGTCAACAGCGAGGCTATTATAAACGGCGACACACAACTTGGGTACAATGACAGAAGCTGGAAGAGGAGTCTGCCATGGCCTTCTGTAAGGATCCATCCCAGCATTCACTTGGAGTGATTTAGGGAAACAATGAGAAACCGAGATCACGATGGCCGGAGCTGGGGATCAAACCCGGGTCCACTCTGTTGCAAGTCCAACTTGTTACCGTTGCGCCACCTCGCTCTGTGGAAATACTGGAATTAGGAACAATATAAATATTACCTTTTCTGCTTCAAATCGTATGAGTCCTGTGTACGTGACGATTACTCCTCGTGAATCACTCTGTGTATAACGTCAAATATATTACACCTGCGGAGTTTTAATTTGGTAACTTTTCAGTGGAGTTGTGTTGGTTATACAGTCAGTAGGAGTTTGCGGGAAGTAACCTGCTAGAGTTAACCAGGTTACCTTGGTCACGTGACCAGGAAGGTCACTCACTAGAGGTTGTGTTGATTATATCGTCAGTAGGAGTTTGCGGGAAGTAACCTGATAGAGTTAACCTGGTTACCTCGGTCACGTGACCAGGAAGGTCACTCACTAGAGGTTTCCAGGTAACGGTCAACCTTAGGCGAACTATTCACTTAAATTGTTAGTCCACTATATGAACGCAAGCGAACTTCATTAAGAACACTTTTAAACGACTTACCTATAGTTAGGGCCACCCACGGAGGTCATGAGATGGCTTGTTGTTGAGACATGTTTGTGTCTGACGGTAATTTTTTTGTATTGATATCCGTGAGTGGCGCTGGTGGCCACTGCATACTATCTGTGATATTAAGTATATTTTAGTATATTTGCGTAATTGTATATTTTTTGCATTAATTTTAATATACGCTGTGTTAAGGCTGAGTCTGACGTCACTGAGAGTGGCAGAAAGAGTCGACAATCAGACATCAGACAAGATGGAAGTGTATGGAAATGAACTAGACTGAACTTGTGAAAAGCCTTGAAAATACGATGGCGACGGAAACTAATTTTCTTGCAAGACGTTGCAGTACTTTTTCAAAAGATATGTTGGCAGGCAGTGCCGTTTATGAAGGCGTATAGTACAAGTTGTGATAGTCGGCGTGCACAAGGGTGCTTGGTGTGGTGCTATGTGCAAAATTACGCAGCGTATTTTAGTGTATGAAGACGAGAGCTTTTAGGTTGCTGAAAGTTCTGGGCAATAAATAGTATCATGGAAATATCCACTTTAATATTTTGCAAACCTGCCTAGATCGTGGTGAGTGACGTCGAGGGACGGCCAGCACCAACACCGCCTAGTTGTATTGGGAAGCAGCTGTTACCTACGTCACACAGAAGTTCCGTGGAGAATCAGCTGTTTGTCTTACACGGAGTTACGGGCCCCAACGATTGCGACGAGTACATGCGAAGATCATAAGGTAGGCGACGACCTACGTATTTATTGTCGACAATCGCGGCAGGAAACGTAATAATAAGATACGTCAGACTTACCTCGGCCATGAACTTCAAACGTAATATATATTACAGACTCTTTTGTTGATCTGTCAAAAGTGAATAGTGCTAACGTATTTCACAGATTGTATTATATTTAAAAATTTGCTGTAGTTTTTCTGTAGAGACTTGTTATGCATAAAATATACATACATATTCTCAATATTACATTGTGTCGCGAAATTAATTCAGCTTGGTTCAGGATCACGTCAGTAAAACCCTCCTTTAGGTGACGTGCTCAAATAAAATATTTTTTTTGTGTTAGGGCCTTTTATAGACTTAAGGTGTTCTGTAAAGAATCGCGCCTTCATGACTACAGGGCCCTTAAGGACACGTCCCATTGTGACGTAGCTGAAGCCGGCTTTTTGGGCGTCCTATCATGGCGCTGCGACGTTGTGAGGTTATGGACATTTTTGTTGATGCGCCTCTAAACACACAAACATATCAGTAGTGCAAATTAACAGTGCAAGTAACAAATAGATTAACCATATAATTGCTCATTACGAACTTTTTAATATTGTGATTGCCAGGCGGCTCCACTTAGCTCTAGTACATTGCCATAGACAGGGTCACCACCTGGGGCCACCAGATTCTCTTGAACATTTATCTCAGCGCATGACGCTTAATGATCATTACATCGTGCTTAAACATCATTTCTTTGAAACATGCCTAAACACAAACACAGTTGTTCTAAACTCTTACTCTGGCTGGTTACGCGACTGTGGAATCATTTGCCTTCAGATGCGAGGAACTTGACAACACTAGTCACGTTTAAACGTAAAACTATCGAACAAATATAACTTATGCGTCAATAACGCCAGTAACAAACTTACCTAATTTAACCTGTACTATATAGTTTTCTTCAGACAATTTTTATGTATTAATGTTTGGATGTTTTCTTAGTCCAATTTTTTGTAAAATTTTTGCAGTTAGATGATTTGTTTAATTTAATTAGGTTTTTTTTACTGTATATATGCTTTGCCTTATTAATTTATAGTAGTGTTTGTGTGCTTTTAAAATTCTTGTTTATGTATGGCTGGTTGAAACTAGGAGGCATTGATTTGTATCCGTAAGCGTATAGCTTTCTAATCAACCACCGATTGTTCTATACTAATTCTAAAAATTTAATAGTAAGTACTCATTTATCAGACGTCGTTTAGTCTATGTTTGAATTTAAAAAAGTTATTATGTTTGGTTCAGTGTAGGAAATGGCAATTAAGTCTTAACTTCGGAAATTAATTAATTTTAAGGCGAAATAAATATACATGAATAATATTAAATAGATTCTGTTTAGTATGCCACTTTTTTTTTTTTTCAAAAAGACTAAACAATACAAAATATTTCTTCCAATGAAAATACTTGTAACTAATGTCATTGTGTTCTGAACGCGTTTGTTTTGATCCTACGCACCTTTAATATCTTAAGAGTGTCTTTTTCCTGTGACATCCTGTAATATGTCACCTGCATTTAATTGTGCACGGTGATCAGAAATGAATACCCGATTTTATAATGTTTTTACTACCAAAACCAAACAGCTTACAACATTGGTTAACAAGCCAAATTAACCGTGGAACAATAAGGTTTTTTAGTTGGACATGCTAACACAGTGGTTGTTTCCTCAGTTATAAGAGGCGGTGAGGGACTTTATTTTCCAGCAGGATGGCGCGCCACCCCATTGGCACCTAGCTATTCGCAGATACCTGGATGACACCTTGCCGCAACGATGATTGGTCGCTGAGCAGCTGGTAACCGGTGTCTATATCACTGGCCTCCCGAAGCCCAGACCTTACCCCGTGCCAGGGGTGGATCCTGGGAGGGGGCAGACTGCCCCGGGCGCCAGGTTAGAGGGGGCGCTGGTGGTGAAATGTAATTTGTCTACGCACCATAGAAAATAATTCATCTAAATTATTAAAACATTCATTACACACAACCATTACCCATCTGGGGTGTTTCTATGCATCACTTAATATAAACCTATTTTTGAAGTTGCTTCTCTATTGTATATGCGACTGCATCACAAAAAATATTATATAGTAAATAGTAATGACAGGTTTATGTATCTCTACTAAAATGTTATACTGTTATTTACGCGAGTGCAAAACAATGTATGCTAGATACTTTTATTACTGTTGGGTTGATTGGACTAATGGTAAAAGGGGGAGGGAAAGGAGGAGGGGGGTAGCAAATCACAATTATTGCCCCGGGCGGAGGAAAGCTTAGACCGAGCGATGGTTTTCTGTGGAGGTACATACAAGATCATATGTTTCGTCCATCATTGCCGGCTACCATTGCTGAGCCCTAAACTCGAATTACGGACGCCATCCAAACCGTAACACCGGACATGCTGACAAGAGCATGGAACGAGTTGACGTATCGCGTATGTATGGTTCGGGCTGCCCGTGGTGGTCACATTGAACATTTATGAAGATGTGGTTGGGAAACTTCGTTGTGCCACGGTTCGTTTGACTGGTAAACCAAGGTTGTGGGTTGCTCGGGTTTAATTCTTTCATGATCATCCTGTGCGTTATCATTCAGGAGTTGTTCATAAGACGGTTATCATTTAACGGGATTAAGATGACTTCACGTTCACGTATCACTTACCACTTTATCACGTTCACGTGTACGTAATTCGTAATCAATTGAGGTGTTCTATTACGTTCCTTCACGTAAGCTGCAAGCAGGCAATGAAAAATGTCGTGAGAGAGCCTTGAAATTAATAGTCAAAGATAACAAAACACAATAGAAGACGTTAATTCATCGGAAATGTGATTGGCCCAGGCGATCACGTGGTATAACTTCACGTATCACTTTAGCTTAAAAGCTTTTTGTTACGTGAAAGTGAACGTAAGTGTAAGTGGCGCGATCGTGAAAAGGTCCATTCAAGTGCGTTCGTCAAGGTTTTTCCTGTTAAAGTTGAAGTAAAGTGAACGTGAATGCATCGTAATCCCGGCCTAAGTGTTGGTTGTGAATCCAGTTTTACCCAGAGATGATCGAGAAACCACTCTCGTGACTTACTAGACGGTTAGAGACTGTACTCAGGTACCGCTAGTACGACTCCAGTTGAAATGTTGCCAATCCCAGCACAGGCATAGCCTGAGGGACGGGAGCTAGTGCTTCCGTAACTTCAACATAATAAAACATACTTTGCCCCATAAAGCAAATTATTTGCTCATTGAAACTCTCTGACGTGTTTGTTTTATAGCCTACAGAAGAAGTATTGCTGATACTCTCCCAAGCAATATTATTTTACGGTTTATATTCACTGTATTATACCTGCCCACTCCAATATAGTCACTTCACGCCTTTGCTACTCAGACTAACTTGGTGACTTAGGCCTATGTTAGGCGGTTGTAGTTGGTAATGGTTGGTGTGCGAAGCATGGGTTGGTACAATGAACGGTTATATTTCACATAGAGGTTACAGGTAGTTGACATAATTTAAGTTGACAATAAATTTCGTTCTCGAATTTCTGTTTTATCCTCTATGTTTGAGGAAATTTAGAAATAAAGCAAGGTTTAATGTTTTTATATTAGCACTAAACATAACTTATCCGCATACTGTAATTTGATTGGTCGGTTCACTATTTTGAACTTAACTGCAAGACCGACAACAACAGCAAGTTAAAGTTGAAATGATTTGTTGAACACCACTAATCACTGCAACACCAACTGCAACCACAAACAGGCCATTCTGCCATCATACATTTAGTAACCTGACCTACAACTATTGCCAACACCAACAAACATAAATTGTACAAGAGTCCTCGTCTAGTGCATAGGCGGTGTTGTAGATTGTCGCGTGTATTATTGTTACGCGAAACCGCATAACTTATTCATATTACGATAATCTACGAAGAGAACACACAATTAAAACCTTTGCTTACGTAATTTTCAAAATACAGCACGCTTGTTAACAACATGATTTTCGGGCCTCTCAAAATTGTTTAAAACGGCTATTTTTTTATATTCTGCTGTAACTCGGAAAATACCGCTTGAAGAGGCAAGTGTTGGTCTTTACTTCATACTATCCAAAAATGTATTGAAGGGTCTCCGCTTATAGTCCCACAGGAAAAAACTACAAGGAAAACCTTGCGCGCAAGTTTGACTCGCTGTCCCGCTGTGTATACAGGGTGTATCAGTACAGTGGTTACAAACTTTCAGGAGAGACCAACGAGCTATATAGTTAACATAGAGGGGCGGAAACGCTTCCAAAGTGAAGCCCAATTGAACGGCTGTTTTGACCCCAGAAAACATGGCGAACAGCAGTGTGGCCAACATTATGTTAAAAATCCGTCATTATGTTCGCATAAAATCCGTTACTTTATAGCTCCACTATATTCTCGCTAAACACAGGAAAAATGTCAATAATTATTGTAATATATTATACTGTAATAATGTTTACATTAGCATAATCGCTTTCGCCTCTCGACCGGAAATAAGAGTCAGCCATTTCATCAAGAGTCAAAATACCACGTTCAATTGGGTTTCACCTCAGAGCTTTGGGGATTGCTGTTTCCGTCCCTCTATGTTTACTACATAGCTCGTTGGGAGAAACAGACCACGCCCAGACAATGGGAAATTACATAGCACTCCGTGGTCCGTGTAGCTTTCCTGCGGTACAAAACACAAGAAAGAAAGGACACGATCAAGAGGAGAAAACATGTTTATTAATCCTAATACTGCAGAAATGCTGAGAAGTATTAGGCTGGTGATGACTATTGGTGTCTGTTTATGTTATTTCTTCTTACTTTTTTTTTGCTGTAGTAAGAATAATAAAAATGATTTCTCCTCATTTCGTGTCGTTTCTTTCTTGTGATTTGTGTTGTAGGAAAGTGTTTTCGACCATGCATTGCTATGTAATATCTCATCGTCTGGGAGTTTCTGTCTCTCCTGAAAGTTTGTAACCGATGTACTGATACGACCTGTAGAGGCGATACGCTTATCGTCGAACGTGGTACTCTGGCTCTTATAGCTCAGCTGGTTCCCAGGCGGCAAACGCGGTAATTTGTAACTGGTACACACTGGTCTTCATCATGGAAGCCTAGTGACTTGGGCTCAGTCAGCTTGTAACGAAGTATGAAGGAGGTTCGTACTATCTCGTGACCAGACAAGCAGTAGTGTGAGAAGAGTGGGTTGTGGGAGGGAGGGGGGATATAGTTCACCTCGTGTGAGCAGCAAGGCTGTAGCAGCTGTCGTCTTTGTGATGGTAGTACATCCGTCGTCCTTGAACCCCGGCCCAGGCTGGCCAGGTGGCAGGCCGGCACATCTGCTGCTGGCAGGTGGGGCTACAATATGTGCCGTGCCGCCTCCAGGACAGGACCTCCGCCCCCAGGCGTCTGCCCCATCCCCCCACACACCACTATCACATCCTGCAGCGTGGACCAGGCCCGTCCCGCCCGCCACGTTACACCTGCGCGGGAGTCGAACCCTCCAGTCCTTGCTGGCAGGCCAGGGGGAACATCCCGAGAAAACCCACCATTCATCGACGTAATCCGGCACGATTTCCGCCTGCCAAGTTCCGGACACGACCCTGCCGGGAATCGAAGACACCACACCTATCAGGAACATGTATTTACGATCCCTTAAGAGTGCGTGGTATATATATAAATTGATTTCTACGCTTTTTTTTCGAAGCCAGTATGGATAAAATACTCGATGACACTCCTAGATAATTGTGTTTGCCAACTTTATGACTAATTATTTATCCAGAATTCCTAATTAGTTACGCGTGATCTCTTGCTCCGCAGTTAAATGCACGAGGTTCCGGCGTCAGAGATTGTGCCTCAGAAGTTCGTAACACTGGAAATAATTTTGTTTAAATCGTTGGTTAAATCTATTGTCTAGGATTGCTATTGTTTAATTTTCCCAAATTGGCTTCAATAAACTTACATTTATATATTAATGCTTTTAGCGTTGAAATGTGTACCACGCCCACTTAAAGTGCCTCCAAACAACTTTTTTTTTAAACAACTGAATTCCTAGAAAAAAAAACAGCGTGTAAAACTAAACGTAAAAACATTCGTTTGGATTACGCCATCCTTTGCACAAATGTAGTAACGGACTCCTAACACGAAAACACTGCGCCGGTCGGTGCCCAGTCGTGCTAATCTGATATCTGATTGGAGTATGTAACCATGACGTCAGAGTCGTCGTAATGTTGTCGGGGACGGTGGGTTTCGGTGCAGATTGTCAACTTTTATCTTTCACCGACAACTGGCCGACAATCCACGGACTCACGTTCACCCGATGGCCACTACAGGGTTTTGATTAACCATATACATGTGCTGACGCACAATAACAATGAACAAGACAAACAAAAGAAGAAGTCTAGCTGATTGAAGCAATAACATTAATGAGTTTAGTACAAAAAACTTACATTTCTATGTACTAATTTCGATACTGGTTTAATAACGAGTAAAAAAATTAAGTTTAATTTAAAATAAATGTTTTCGTTCGCTTGCACTAGAATTCGGATCGAACGTATTTTAAAATTTTTACATCATAATTTGGTACAAGATTTTACAATTCTAGAAAAGAATATACGAACGAACGGCGATGGAGCTGCCATCTATTAGGTATAGCAGTAACTAAGACTCCAACAGCAAAACGACATTCATTGTAGCTAGCAGCAAGGAGAACAACGCCGACCTGACAACGACGCGGCAACGACGATCTCTGCACTGACTCAATGCAGCTTGGCCTACAGTGATGATCTGACCAAGAAGGCACTCGATACGGCTTACCTTTGTTATTATTTACATAGGACAAGAATGCTTCTCTACGACTTTTGTTATAATATTTGTTGCGGTTTTATTTTGACTGATGTAGTCGTGATAGAACGTAGAATCTGCACTACGTGTTAGTTTAAACATTTGCTAACATTCATGTACGTATGCGGGAATTAACTGCGAGACCTGTAAAAGAGGAAAAAAAAAGGGGGGGGGGGGAAGACCGACACTTGATAGGACTTACGTCCTTCTTAACAGAGGTTCACAACAGCTTAGTCACGTGACCACATTTTGTGTATCACCAGGATCTCTATGAACGCCTGTTATGCTGTAGAGTTTCAAGATGGCGGAAACAAACATATATATTTTGTGGTTATTAAATATTTTGCTAAATGTGACGTATGCAACACATTATTTACACGTTATTTATCCATATACTTTATAAAAATATATATAAAAATATATAAAAAAGTAATTTCAGGATTTTTCGAAATTCGTCCTTGAAAGCTGTTAAAAAAATAATACGAGATTTCAAATAATCATCTGTACCTCTTATACCCGTTGAGATTTCGAGATGATTTTTTGATAAGAATGAAGCTTAGGTAAATATCTATAAATCAAATTAATTTTATGTAATTCGAAAATCAAGGATGTGAAAGGCAGTAAAATGTTACAGTCTCCCGAAAATAATAATAATAATAATAATAATAATAATAATACGACTTTATTAATGGCGCAGTTAAGGCGATGTCGCCTTGTCTTACACTGGACCATAAAAATTTCTGTCTACAGTTTACAATTATTCAAAGACATTTCAAACTTAAGTCTAAGGTAATACTAAAATTAAAAAGCAATAATGAATAGCAATGTATCATGAGATAATTAAAACAGCATGATAATTAAATTACAATTAAAAAAGCATAAGAATAAAGACATCGCATGTACTAATACAAACTAGATTAATAGAGAATGATCATGGATAAGTAATTCAACAGTTGTTTCTTTTTGCCAACCTACTCATAAATAAAACGTCTTTGGACCATAGCCTTTAAGAACTCACTCAGGTATTGTATAAAGTTTGTGGTGTGGGAGGGGTGGGGTTACGGGTTCGTATCCCGTGTAAGACTTTACGATGGGAATTACTATGACATCATACGAGCATACTGCGCGCGCTCTTTACACTGAACTAAGACAATTTATAGTTCACTGTTACTGAGTACGCTAGCCGTTAAATGCCTTCATCACATATTTTATCCAGAGTTACTGTTTACATTACATTATTTCACGCGGGCAAAGCCGCAGCCTGGCAGCTATTTTATAGAGAAATAAAGATGAATATAAAACAAAGAAGTTCTGCAGTTTAATTACGCTCAGCGAAGTGGACTGGATAAAGTTGTTTGTATTTGTTGTTTTAAAGATATACAGAGAGTATAGTAACACCATCAATTAATACGCAATTAGAAGTTAGTTACTCTTTTCTATAGTACATGGGCGAAGCCGCAAAGGGACAGCTAGTATGATATATGACTGAAAGCTATTTGCCGTTCTGATACTCACACACGCATGACACGCGTCTAAAGACGTTAAATGAGTCGTGTTTTACACAGCAATTAATTAACATCTGGATGACTGCGTGGTATTAGGAGGAGGTGAATGGTTGACCTGCCACCTGGTGATGCAGCTTAGTAAGACTGGCTGCCTACACTTCAGGCACATGCTATTTTCTTCTTCGTAACTGAGATGTATACGCATATGTGTGTGGCTATGTATGCACATGCACACACAAACATGATATCCGGAAACGGCCGTATGACACACACAGCACCACGAAAATCCTGGACTGAATTAGAGACGAAAATTATTAGTGTCAAAATGTTGTACGATGACATTTTACGTGCATAATGTGGCAACGTAGCACATGTATGTTAATACCGCTGTTATTACCGTTATGTCATGGGCGCGGGTTCAATTCCCTAACACCACAAACTTGACTCAACGTTTACTCGACGTAACAAACATAAAAATAATACCTGCACACGGAGACTCTCTCCGTGCTGTGTTGCCACATAGTGCGCGAAAACGTTGTTTCGTACAACGTTCTGCCACTAACATTTCCGACTCCAATCCAGCCCAGGATTCGCGTGCTGTGCTTACTGTGCGGCCATTCCTAGATATCCTTTATTTGTTTGTGTGCGTCTCTCCCTCCCTCCCTCCCTCCCTCTCTCTCTCTCTCTCTTTCTGTATATATATTGAAAGTGGGAATTTATAAACGCAACATGGCTGAGAAGACAATGTATGACAGTTTTAAAGTACAGTAGATTGTTATAATCATGACTTTCGTGCCGCTGCAAATAGTTAAAAACTTTTTCTTTTTACGTTCGCATCTAGGAAAATCCTAATCGGAATGGAAAGACTCAAATATAGAATCAAGCATTGGACTTAACCCCATATTTCCCACGAGAATAATTATATTAATACCACGTTAAGTCCCGTAGGCGAAAAACAGACTTATAGTAAAGCACTTATTTGTATACCTCTACCGAAGACATGAGAACAGGCTATTAAAAAAATTGCTATATTTCTGGAAGAAGGAAAACGACAATAGCAGGATTACAGAAATAAGAAAAAAATAGAAAGAAACGGAAATAACAAATTGAAATATTTTGAAGATTAAAATATTAAATCGGGAACAACATTGGCAGAAGATAGGAACAGACAACACGGGGAGATGATGAAGGAGAACTGGAAAAATATGACACAACAACAAAGAAAGAAGAGGGACTAAAGTTGTTACGTGATCCTAGTTTATCAATACGAAGATAAAGTCCTGCATGTCAACTGAGTGACTTGGCGCGTACAGTTGATAATTTATTACAAGCGCAGAAAAGCGGCACCCAGAAGCGCAGCCTATCTTAAGCCTGGTACACACTGCCCTCTATTTTATACTCTATCACTTACTCATTTCTGTTCATAAACATCGATAGCAATTTTATACCAGATTTATGCAGCAAAACTTCCATGTTGCATACACACTATCACTGTTTACTAACAACTTTCGGTGCATAAAGAAGAAACATATGTTTGTGATGTTGGTTGCTGTAATCCATTAAGTACAACTATAAAATTCCCGAAAACTATTTCACAGACAAGACAGACGTGTGATTCCCAAATAAGTTACACTATCTTGTATCATTTATGTTTTGAATACTCCGGCAGCCATTGTTTAGCAGGAAACAAGAATTTTATTTCTATTCAAATCACATTGCCAACCCTGCTTGCGTACTTCGCATGTGCCGTGGCTGAAACTGCGCATTGCGCATATGCTACGATGAAAAATAGGCCGGGCTCTATCTGTGAAATTAGGTCCTTAATTCTGTCTGGAACCAGCGCAGTTGCGATATAACTGTCGCAGTGCTACTTGCTCAGAATTTGGTACGTAATTCTATACTGAATTATGGATAGTGTACCGGACTTTAAGGTGGCTTCACAACTGATAAAATAACAGTAAGCATAGAGCATAGGTCGTACGCACAAGAACAAAGTTCCGTGTATTCGAACCAATTGATTGACAACTGTTCAAAATTAGTTGTGTGCATATAGAGACGCTGCCATAGTTACAATATTTCATTTCTTATGCGGACTCATAGGACAGCAACCAATCAGAGCAAGGCATTTACTGAATTTTTAGCGTATTTGGTTTAGCCTTCAAAATACTCGGGGATAAAATAAAACGAGGATAAAAAATGTTATGTAAATATTTATGTTTTATACTGCGTAGTTTATTAGGCCTTTGTTTCTATGTTTACTGTTGTCTCCAAAATACAACTACACGTCAAGTATGTTCAATGATCTTCAATGAAGTTCCTAATAGCAACAACTACTTCAGATTCATAAAATATGCCTTGGCTAAACATTGAAGTTAGAATTCAATAGTGAATTAATTTCGCATAAGATGGTCATGCACAACTTCTACTGTTATATCAAAATATGTCCTGTACTTAAGTTTTTAATTGTGAACCAACACTGTCAATAATTTGTCAACAGCTATATTTGACAAAAAAATGTTGGAAAACAAATATTTTTAAATTTGATCATCAAACTTGTTCGTCAAATAAAGTTGGTTGGTTAGTATCACATATGTATGATATTAGATGGCATGTTACTCTATAAAAAATTAGTTAAGGCTTGTTTGACCTTACTTACATGTTTGGTTAAGTTTCAGAATACATGCATACATGCAATACATAATTTTTAATTACTTTGAATTGATTTGCTTTTACCATAAAACTACATAAAATATTTTTGTTCCAACTCAATACGGTGCAGATGTGAAGATTATGGTATTTTCGTTTACAATGGGCGTAATAGTGATTGGTTGAGCTATCCAAGGTCCAAGAAATTTTTGAACCGTTCAATTCGCAAGTATTGAGTTCAAATGTTGCTACCATCCAACTTTATTTGACAAACTTTATCTGAAGCTATAGGAAGAAAATATTTGACATAAGTGATTCGGGATGAAGTGAGCACTCAAAAAACCCTGCGTAAGTTTATTTTCAGTCAATTCGTATCTTTCCGCGCGTAACGGCTAATTACGTTAAATGTCTAACCTCTCTGAACACGTCAATTGACGTCTTCTCGTGTAAGACAAACTGTGCAGTTTGTATGAATCGATACAGTTTAATAATAAAAAGTTTATTAATTGAAGATCTAGGGGTAAATAATGATAACCATCATTCCTGTACTTTGCAGCTTAGGTGTAATTAAAGTATGTCAAATCTGGACAAAACCGTTTCATAAATTTATCATTTATTATGTGGTTTAAAATAAACTACCAATGTATTTTGTAGTTAAGTTAAGTATTTCTTTAAAATTTAAGGATAGAAATTGTTTACATCGACTGTCTTACCATGTGGGTAATAGTTATTAACCCCCGAGGTCTTCAATTATGTGAAATGCAATTATGACGAATTTGGTTGATTATGTTTCTGTATTGTCGTGTTTAAGTAGGAAAACATACGGAACTATATAGCGTAATTTCGCTGCCAACTATACAATCAGTAATGTAACTATAGTTAATATTGAATTACATGCAGTAGTGGGACAGTGGTCCTAGGGAGGTGTAGGTTGAGTGGTTAGACACAAGTAGCATATAAAGGACAGACTTGGGAGTGCCAAGTTTCGCGTCTTATTTTATGGGCTGTTTTGGCCTCACTAACGATAAAATGTTGCCAACCACGCAGATTGAAATCGTACAAGGAATCATCACCTGCTTAGTTTATTATTTACTTTTTGAAGTGTTGGCATATATGTAATGCATAGAAAACTCTATTTTATACTTCCTTCTATGTATATAATTGCTTATTTCCATTATTTAGGACTATTTTCAGTACATTAATTTAAAAAAAAAATTTAGTTTAATCCCTACAAATTACAACCGTTAACAGTCATGTTGCTGTTTTAAAATATTAATAATGCATGATTTGAACAATTTTTGGGATATGTTCGTGTATATTTAAGTATGTTTACGCAATTAATTTGTACACATCAAAAGTGGCATGAGTTTATAAAATAATTTTGTGGGAAAATGTTTGGTTAGGGTATCCGCAACAAAGCACTCAACATTTTACTACACACATTATTCGTAACGTAAATCCAATACTGCACACATAAGAAACAATCAGCGGCACTCTAAATATATAAAACACTAAAAACTCTTCTTCAAATAACAATTACAACCTACAAAACACAGCATTCCACACAACCGACACGTGGTAACGGACAAATATAATAACATTAAAAGACCAGGCTCACAAACCCAAGAAGTAAAATGTTTTATCGTATTACATGTTTAAACGGAAACAGTTTGCTATCCTACAATCCTTGTGATTTAGTCTTATATGTGTACAACTGACACAAACGTACACATGCATTGCGAAAAGATTGCTGTAAAAATGTTTGCAATCCACTTTGTTTAATTTTTCGGAGCCATTACATTGTTGGTAAGAAGCAATGGTTAGTGCTGAATAAGGAGTTCGTAGGCCCTATCTATACTCTGTCCGCTCCAAGGTTGCAGCAGAAATAAGAATTGCTAACGAAATAAATCAAAGCAATTGTATTATATCTGGACTCCTCATATTCCTTCCTTAATTCTGTTCATAAATTTCGTTTGCGATTTTATACCCGAACTAGCAGTCCCCCGCGGCTTTGCTCGCGAGTATTATTCGTAACTGATAATATTTACTTTAATTTAAACCCTCTTTGTACACAAGATTGGTACTTCAGTCATCAAGTGTTAGAATTTCCAAGCGGCTAGTTGAACTAATTCTGCAGCAGAATAAGTAGCTATAGCTGTCCACGCGAAAAGCAGTCTTAAGTTTGTCCCTGCCACTAACAGCGACATCGCCTGGGCCTTATTTATAGCCCTGCCTATTTGACGTTGTGGGGTAGTTACAGACACCTAAGATAAGAGGTTAATCTAATGAGAAACATCTGTTTACCCTGTGCACAACCATTAGTGATGGTTCCCTCAATTAAATATTTAAAAATATTCACTTTAACTTTATTGCCATTACAAAGTTTAAAGTGGTAAAGGTTTCGCGGAAACGTATTTGGTGCACCAAACTTGAGATTAGTGAGATGATATATCGCCGGTTTACTGCTAAATGTGACAAAGTCAAAATTAAATAAAATTATAACAATGCTAGGAATGTGTATATGCTGTTCACGAACAATCGCCCAAGTTTAAAGTCTATTAGTCGTTTCGTACTGTTGTGTCACAGTATAGTAACATGCCAAATTTTTGTTAATATCTACAATTTAATACTGTTTTTAAACGAAATAGCATTTATGACTAAATCACTTTTGACAGTATACCAACGATATGTCAGCTGATATTGTAGAGGAACCTAAGTGGAAAGCGAACTGCAATTTTACCCCTTTTAAAGACTACATGTAAATTGCACTAATTCGATCCTCCTTGTAGATTTTGTGTGTCTGAATTGAACGTTCGCACACAGCTTTTAACGGAATTCGATCCCAGAACCTCCCGGAATTTAGACCTGAATAACAAACAACTGCGTCACGTAACGTCGAAATAATTCATGAAAATAAAATTTTATTTAAAAAAAAATAAAATATCTGTGTCCTGGGCTCATAGAGGTTGTAAAACACCACATCTCGATAGGTTACTGTAGAGTGAAACTCCTGTATAGGTTATTTCTCGCTGCTCGTTCCTGCTTTTCGGATCGTCTGCCTTGAATATTGACCAACTTAGTTTTATTCTTAATAATCACGTTTTTTATAAAGAAAAAAGTTACATGCATATTTTTTAAATATTTGCGTAGGCATTTCTCTGACGCGAACAACACCTCAATATCGGTACTGGTTAGATAGATATCGTGGGTTGATGGAAAAAAAAATTGTGCTTTTTCACCCTTTTGGGTGTCGAATATCAAAATATTTTAAATTTACATCTTAGACATTTGTATAAGTATCCAATTAATGTGTAAATCACATCGCTAGCCCGTTCAGTCGAATCAAAATATGCCATTCATTAAAAAAAAAAAAAAAAAAAAAAACATATATATCGCACCTGCGCAGTATTGAGAAATCGAATTTCAAAAAATCTGAAAACAGTTTTGCGATAATTTCTGTAATCATCATCCTGAAGCAAAAATTAATTGTATATCTCGACGGGTTCGATAGATATCGAGGATTTATCTAAAACACATTCAAAGTCTTTTCACCACCTGAGAGAGTAAATTTTGAAAAACCCTTGAATCACGTTTTAGAATACTTTATTGGTATCTCGTGGACGTAAAAACACATTAGCCTGCTGGGTTCAAGAAATATCAACGATTAATAGAAAACGCTTTTCACCACTTTTCACCCCTTTTCACGTCCTTAGGTGGCAAATTTCGAAAATTCCTGAAATCATTTTTTAGGTATTTGAGTAAGCATCAATCCTAAACAAAAATTACGTCGCTATATAAAAAGCTATGGGATCGATATATATCGAATGTGAGTCAAAAACTCATATTACCCCTTTTTTAACCAGTTTAGGGCCGAATTAGGAACATATATTTTAAATGGTACTTGGGATATTTACAAAAGCACCAATTTAAAGCAAAGAGCACTTCGATATCTTGATTTATTCGATAGATATGGAAGGATAATCGAAAATACATTTAACGTATTTTCACCTTTTTAAATAAAGAATTCCGAAACGTCTTTGAGCCCTGTCATAGACATTTGAAAAATTAACCAATTAAAGTTAAAATCACTACGATATCCAATTGTGTTTCAAAGATATAGACGATTCATAAAAAAACACATTTTGCCCCTTTTTACTGCCTGTGGGTCGAATTTAAAAAAAACCTTACCCTTCTTTTTGGGTATTTACGTAAGCAATATTTTGAAGTGAATATAAAATCTCTCTATCCCGAAGGGTTCGATAGATATTGATAATTGATTGGAAACACATTTAAGGTCTTATTCCTCCCTTAAATATTGAACTTCGGAATATCCTTAAATTGGCTAGTATGCTTTTTTACGAGTGTCCTATTAAAGTAAAAATCACGATGATAGGCCGTCGGGTTCGAGCTCTATCGACGTTTCTTCGGAAACACGTTTCACCCCTTTTCACCCCCTTAGAGGTCGAATTTCGAAAAATCATTTTTTAGTGCTCGCCTTCGACCTGAGGGGAACCCCCACAAAAAATTTCACGATTCTAAGCCCGGTGGTTTGGGCTGCAGTTTGATATGTCAGTCAGTCAACTTTCATCTCTATATAGAGAGAGATTATGTAGCAGAACGTCGGTGTTGTGTACACACTATCTTTGTTTACGAACATGTTTCGGTACATAGAGAAGAAAAATATTTTTGTAATGTTGGTTGCTATATATTATAAAGTGAAACTGTAAAATTCTCGAAAACTATTTCGTAATACAAGACATACGTGCAATTGCCAAGTAAGTGAAGCAATCTTGTATTATTTAGGTATTAAAATCTCCGATGGTCGTTTGTTCAGCGGGAAAGAAGAATTATATTTATATTCACAGCAGGTTGGTAACCCTACTTGAATTCTTCGCATGCGCGGTGGCTGAAACTGTGCATCGCGCAAGCGCGTGAACATACACTACGATGACAAATAGGACGGGCTCTATCTGTGACATTCAGAACGGAATTCTGCCTGGAAGCAGCGTAGTTGCGGTACACATGTCGCAGTGCTACTTGAAATGAATTAGGCACGGAATTGTATTCTGAATTATGTGTAGTGTGTACCGGGCTGTAGAATGGATAGAGTATAGTGTTAGAGCCCAGGTCAGACACGACCACGGTCTATGAAGAGAGGTCTTGACACTGAGGAATAAAATGTAACTCCCTTTCTGTCGCCGAGCGCTAGTAGTAATTTAGTGGAAGATTTTTTTTGTTTTGTTTTTGACTTAGCTTAAAATGTGAAGATGTTATCGGAATTGTGTGTATTATATAGAAGGAAAAAATTGAAATATATTTTGTATTGGAACACTTTTTTTTTCAACCATAAAAATTAGGTTTTCAATATTTTATATGTTGACACATTGCAAAGATTCTAAAATTTTGTAGGGCAGGAAATAATAGATTTTGTTCGAATATGTTTACTATAACAATAGTACATAATATTTTTTTCACACGACATACATAAACAGTTCCACACATGCCAATGCATTTATGGACACGAACCATATATCTACTGTATCAGATTACCGTATTAACATAAGTTTGTATAAATAATTGCGAAAATTGTAATGCCGCCAGATGTAAAGAAGACAAATCTTCCACCAAATGACTACTAGCGCTCGGCGACAAGGGGGTCACTTTCTCTTGCTGGAGAGCATAGGCAGTGTCAAGACGTCTTCCTCTAAAGCCCGGTACACACTAGCCATAATTCAGTATAGAATTCCGTATCAAATTCATTACAAGTAGCACTGCGACGGTGTGTACCGCAACTACGATGATTCTACACAGAATTCCTTACTTAATTTCACAGATAGAGACCGTCCTATTTGTCATCGCAGTGTATGTTCACGCGCATGCGAAATGCACAGTTTCAGCCACCGCGCATGCGAAGTACACAAGTAGGGTTGCCAATATCATTTGAATAGAAATAAAATTCTGGTTTCCTACTGAACAAAAGACCATCGAAGTTTACAAAACCTAAATAATTCAAGATTGTTCCACTTATTTGGCAATTTCACATATGTCTCGTATTGTGAAATATTTTTCGGGAATTTTACAATTACACTTTATGGAATATAGCAACCAACATCACACATATATTGTTCTTCTTTATTTATTGAAACATGTTAGTAAACAAAGATAGTGTGTACACAACACAGAAGTTTTGCTATACAGTTCTGGTATGCAATTGCAATCGAAATTTCAAAACAGAATTAAGTAAGTAATTAAGAAGAGAATTAAGGATAGTGTGTAGCGGGCTTCAGACCGCGGACACGAGCCACTGCAGCCTCACACAAGACTGCTCCAAGGTTCCCCGGCTACGCTACAGGTACGACCTGCTCCTCCTGTTTTTTGTGCTTCGTCCCGGCGTTCCCATTATTAGGAAACAAACACGCGTCGAGGTTAGCTTGGGGCCAGACCCCGCCGCGCCGTCTGGAATGTGACGAGGTAGTCCTCAGCGGCTGAACACACCGACCACTCTGCTACACGCCGTACTGCACTCCTGCTGCATTTACAACTGCGCGACGTACGCGATGCGACACTACTAATTCTTGTCATTGCGAATTAACACTATCACCTACCGCGCGACAGACACTAAAAAAATATTTCATGTAAATACATACTTTGAAATAATTCAATAATTAGCAGGTGAATTTGGTTATAAGGGCTCTTTAGATGTATGAACGTGTGAATGTTGATGACATTGAAACTGTATGTGTGCCGAAATAATGTGTGTATGAATGAATGTATGTATGTGTATGTGTATGTATATATATATATATATATATATATATATATATATATATATATATATATATATATATATATATATATATATCGACTTGTATAAATATGATCTGGTTTTTATGAGTATCTCTGATTTTTTTGTGTATAAGTGAATGTGTTTTGGGCTCTATAGACCCTTTTTTGTGAATGTTGAAGGATTTGAAATTGTATGTGTGCAGATGTATTTTTGCAGGGATGAATGTGATACATTAAATAGGAAAATGTGATCTTAATTAAATTAAATAAATT
>PNEQ01089076.1:0-28403 GCA_003012365.1 Medauroidea extradentata | reverse complement strand
ATATTCATCACTTGACATGTTCCATATTGCTGGTTGTTGTTCAATTACTGTAATGAAATCGTCAATATTCAAATCCTCATTCATTACTGCGCCGAGAAACTCACACGCGCTGTTCTGTTGCCGCGCCAGAACTCAACTGCAAACGCTGGGGTTGGCTGCAATGATGAAGTCGACCAGCGATAGTCGCCACGTGTGAATGTTCCAATCTAAAAACATGCATTGCTGGCCCGGCGACAATCGCTCAGCCAGACAACTATCGCCGTCAGTCGCCAGTAGTGAGCAACTTAGGGCGACTGGCAACCGACAAGCAACCATAGTTGCTCTATGTGAATGCTTCCATTTATGTCCATTAATAATAAACCGAGCGATTGTTGCCCGGAGATAGTCGCTCGGCGATAATCGCCTCGTGTGAAACGGCCCCTTAGAGTAGGGAATCGTCGGCGAGCCACGAAAGACAACGCACCGGGTGCTGTCGTCGAGCCACGAGTTGAGATTAAGATTTCGCCGAGTCGCGGAGTGTTGTGGACCGAGGCGCCATCATCATAGTTGTTTTGGCCCTGGGACGCCATTAAGATATCGCCAAGTCTGAAAGTACGTCGGGCCGAGGCATTTGCGATTGGTAATTGTAGAGACATTGCAAGACGAGGCAGTTGATATCCTAAGTAGTCGTCGGGGTGTCCGTGCACGCTATTGTTATCATTAAGAGCCGTATCGACAGTTCTGCGATAATAACGGTCCGCACCGAGAGGACAGGAACGACGCAACGAGCTACACGGTAAAAAGACTTTTAACTTTTTCATTAAAGTATCCTAGTGTCCAGAAATTTAACCCATCAATCAATAGTCACACAAGCATCAGCAGAAATATAAATAAGTATAAAAAACAACACAGCGCTCGTCGTAATATAAAACTGAAGAGGTAAGTAACAGTACCTTTTTAACGGGGGAAGGATGCAAAGGGTGCCTGCAACCAGAGTTGGCGGCGAAAAATAGCTGCAAGAGCAAACCCCTTAACCTGAATAACAGAAGGAAAGTAAAATTTGTTGAATTTATATTATCTGATTATGAAATCGATACACTAAAAAAATTGTGTTGTTGGTGCAATACTACCGTTGAAGTAAGGACTAAAGTCTAGTTTGGCTGTGGGTACAACCTGGATTGTTCTTACAATAGTGTGTTCTGAAGAAGTAACAAATTAATATGTTCTGTGAAGGGAAAAAGCTGTTTGCTTCTTCTACAGAACAACTGGTTACTTCTGCAGAACAAACTCTTGTAAGAACACTCCGGGTAGTACCAACAACCAAACTAGACTTTTGTCCCTATTTCAACAGAAGTATGGTACGTACAATACTTATCTTTCAGTAGTCGTTTTAGTTTAGGAACAAACGACGTCATGTTGTGTCGTATGGAAGCTAACTACTGCGAAATAAATAGCTGTGGGGTTGGAGCGTGCAATGATGGCAGTGCAGGGATGAATTGTAGCGAGTGTAGAGAACTGTTCCGAGTGTAAACATGCAAGTAGGCCGGCGTTACAACACCCTCTCCTTACCCAACCACAGTACAAAGAAGGCCAACTGGACGACGATATAGTGCACTGTAGCAAGCCAAACTGTGTATGCCTCATTATGGTCGTCTAGAAGACAAGATTGGCCTCCTACACCTCGCCGTGCAAGGGAGAAGTTCGCTGGTTCGAGTCCCTAGACGTGCCGCTCGCCGCTAGACTACTACCTCACAGCCAGTGGCGGCCGGTCAATGTTTTGAGCTCAGTGCTCTGAATATAATTTCCTTCACCCCCTTCACCGCTAAATCGCTATACTTTCTTTCCCTGCTAATAATCATATGTTTAACTCAAAGGTATAGGACTTTTGCTTTACATGTATTGAGAAATTGCTCTGTGTTTCATGGCAAGCAGTAATGTAGCCAATAAAGTGTGTTGTAAAAAACTTTCAACCTAAAGATGTTATCTACAATGTATAGGTACTCGTTAAATACACAAGCAATTAATACCACTAACGGCAAGTTAGTATCCTACAATCTCAGTTTCTGTACATTTGTTCTTACTGCGTTCCCTCTGTTTCCTCACGATTAATGTGAACCCGACTCGTAGATAAAATGCCAAAAATATTGCATGTGAGACGTCTTAAGACTACATTAGAGATCGGCTTGTCTAAATGCAGACGCAATTTTTTAACACACGCGAAGTAGGCCTACGTATATCTTCAGACCCGCATCGGCATATAATTTTGATACGATTAAATAACTATTCCGAAAACTATAACTTAATAATTCCTTCAATTATGAAAACTAGACATTTCATGTGCTTGTCCACTCGAAAATCAACACATACACAAACCTAAAATAATTTTCCACTCACCGTCAAGCAACACAGAATTTTCACAAAAATTAATCACTATTGTAAAATTCGACTTACCAAATTATCCCATCATAAAGCGTCGGTAATGTATCTATTGCGCCTAAGACTAATAACATATATTCTACGGCAGTTCGTTATTTATGCACAGTATCACGTCACTGACGCCCACAACTTACAATAATAATATATAGTAACGTACTATTCATAAAAGTTATTCTAAGTCAGCTACACATCCATGCGACACCGAAAAATACTTTGTTTACAAGTCTGCAATGTACAAACACGTGCGCGACGCGAGCGGCCATCATTGTCCATCTGCTGACGTAGACGTAACTGTCGCGCGCTTGCGAAGTAGATAGCAGGGCTCACGGAGCAGGTGTTGATAAAGGCGAGGTTCCCGCATCTCTCTACACCTCAGGCTAAGACAGGGGGTAGGAAAGGGGAGAGACAACCGTGCGCTAGTCCGTGGGAGCACCGAGCCAGGTTTACACCATAGAAAAGGGCGGCTTACACGAGCGAAATTACTTGAGAACATTCCGTTCGCCTATAAAACTTAGCGCAAAGCAGTCGATCTCTTATAAAGAAAGGTTAGTAGTATAAATTGTGTCACATTACCTGGAATTTAATAAAATTAAGTACACAATAACTTTGTAAAAGTTTACTCAGTGCTACAGCACGAGAGCACGGCCTTACGCACCGCCACTGCTCACAGCCTTCGGCTTCATGAACAATGTGGTTTAGTCTAGTTCAACTTAGTTGTAATTCACTCTGTTAACACCGCTTTCCTCCGAATTAACTGTCATGTAGTATTAATATTTAACTTTGTGTAAACTTGTAGAAGCGTCTTTATTCAGTTCCCTATAATTCTTCTCTGTTGCGAAGCCCCTAATGTTAAATTAAAGTAAAATTAAGTGTTTTTTACAACATTACTCACTCGGCTATCTCGGAACAGGAGGTATAACGACGGGTAAAAGTGAAGACGTCACGTGCTACACATCTAGCCTCCAGCGAGGTTAGCAGAGCGATGTGGCGAAAAAGGAGTCGATGCGAATGATCAAACGACATAACTAACACGTATCAAACATGACGAATCCAAGGGTGGACACGCTCGTTTTGGGTGCCAGTTACGTACCATCAGAATATACGGACACTGAGCATATGTGCTTGCTGCATGTGATTCAGACTCATTAGCAGACAAGTGGTGCTTCAGAGCAAGGGAATGTTATTTGGAAATTGGGAGTTCAAAACGCTTCCAGCCCGTATACCTTAGTGATATCAAAAAGTAAAACGGGCTTTATGTTTCGACGGCATAACCAAACTTTAAATTCCTGGAATACTAGTAGATTTATGTACGATTTCAGGTAACTCGCATTTCTTATGCACTTCGGCTCACACGTAGCTCTTTCAACTTGAACAGCTCGGAGCAGAATTTGTATTTTCACAGCTCTTCAATTTGTACTTTTCGAAAACTGAGTTTAAACGTTACAAATTTCTCTTATTCACTGTAAGCATTCTTGTACATATTTTGCTCTATAACAAGACATTTTGTTTAGAAGTCTACTTATACTTTGTTTCCTTTGGTTTACACTGCGTCTCATGTTAAAAGTATGTTACACTTCGAATATCTCATTGAGGATGACATTTTAAGAGCTAAACTGTTTATTTAGCTGCAATCCAAAATTTAAGACATACTCTAGAGAGAAAACAAAAACATTCATAATAAGCCATTTGTTTTGTTTTCAATACATTTGTCTGGTACTCAAACTTTACAATCAGTTAAATTGTGTGCCTGCAGTGTGAAACACGTTATTTGTGATATTGAATATTTTAACCTAAATATTTTCTAAACATTCAGAGGAACTGTTCAATAAAGGATAGTACATATATAGTATTGAATTATTCAGAGGGCCAAAGTATGCTCTAAAAGCAATAAATCCTAAACAAATAGAAATTTAGGAAGAAGGTTTTCTGTGTGGTGATGAAAGTCGAGTTTTTCGTAAAGAAGTACTTCACAATTAATTTTCATTCGATGATCTACGTTGCGAATTCTCTAAATAAAATCAAACATTTTAATAAATAAAAACGATAATACAGCACATTAACACGACTAGGGCGAGTTACACACACAAATAATACACTGTTATATCGATTATGGTTTTAAATTGGTTTCTGCCCCCTGGCCATGGATAACATTAGACTGGCCATGGACATGAAAAAAGTTACTCTTCACACACTTTTAGACTTCAGTAAAGCTTCTGATAGTGTTGACTACGATACTTTACTTGCTAAACTGGAATGTAATTTTAATTTTTCTTATAGTGCTGTAAACTGGTTCAGGTCTTATCTCTCCTGCAGGAGTCAGAGTGTAGTTGCTGGAAAGATAACATCTGACTGGCATATTGTAAGTGCTAGGGTGCCGCAGGGTTCAGTACTTGGTCCTATCCTGATCGCGCTATTTATTAATGATTTGCCTAAGTATATTACATTTTCTCAATACCATATTTATGCCGATTATTTGCAAATATATTGTTCTTTCTCTTCCTCTGATACCACCAAAAATGTAGACAATTTAAACACAGATCTTAAGGCTGTCGAAAATGGACTCCATATGAACCCATTAAAATCCCAGGCTATTTTAATGTACAGTTCCGATAAGATGGTAAAATCCCTTACCGCTGAACTACCAAAAATAGTAGTAGGTAACACAAATATTGAAATATAGTCAACTATTAAAAATCTTGGTCTTACTACGAGTAGTACTTTAAATTGATCTACTCATGTTGCTAATATAAGTAAAAAGGTTCTAACAATTTTGCATCTTCTAAAACGCCTTAAAAAACCAGCTAACTGAGAACATTAAAAACGTCTTGTCCAGGTATTAATTTTTCTCCTGTTCGATTACTGTGACATAGTGTACAATGACCTGACTAACACACAACTAACCAGACTACAGAAATTACAAAATATTTGTATTCGTTTTATTTTTAATCTAAAATCACGCGACCATGTTTCTCCATATTACGACAAGCTATCATGGTTACGACTTGACAATAGATGCAAATTGCATAGCCTGCTACTACTTAGAAAAGTACTTCATATTAAAAGTCCGAAATATTTAGCTGATAAATTTAATTTACTTCAGTCCCGTCACGATATCAGTACCCGTTCTAAATCAAATATGGTTTTACTAATACCAAGGCATAGAACCAGTAAATATTAAAATAATTTTCAGTGGCCACTGCGCGTGCTTGGAATGCACTCGATGAGAAAACAAGACAGCATGAGTCTGTTTCTTCATTTTAAAAATTTGCTAAATTAATGTTTTAAAAATTAGTTCAAAGTGAACAGTGGATGATATTACACTTGTTGACCCGTGTGTATGTGTGTGTAATATGTGTGCGTGTATGCATGTTAGCGTATATGTATGTGCATATGTGCGTGTGTGAAAGTAAATGTAATGTTGTACATTCTCAGTATTAGTTGATAGTGTAGCTTACTTCTTATTTTCATGTAAATATACTATTGTTTTAGTATGTAGTAATGTAATAACTTAAGTTCCCATATGATTTACTTAGTATACATTTTTTAATATTTCCTAGAGTCTCCCTGTGAGATTATTAGTTTAATTATAGCTTTGATTCTTTTATTATTTTTGTCTAGTTTAATATATCCAGTTTATCTATATTTCCTATTTACTTCATAATTGTTCATATATAAATATTCTGTACTTAACACACAATTTTGCATTATGTCTCAATTTAATATTAATCAGGAATAGTTTGTGTTATAGATGGTAATACTCATGCTTATTGTAATTTTATGTCTAATTTACTTCTCTCATTATTCTTTTTTCAGTGAGTTTTAATGTTCTGTTGTCTTTGATTTTTTTAATGGTTAAGTGTATGACAAGGTGGTTACACCTAAACTTCGCCACTGTAAAAATAAGTCGCAAATAAATAAATAAATTCGTTTCTCACATATGACAGCAAATGCTAATTCATTTTCTTGCTATTTGAAACAAATCACTGGTTTAATATCTGAATGTTTCTACATCCACTTCGGTTAAAACCTACCAATATGTATCGGTGTATTTTAGATAGCCTACATGTTGTATTTGAGGTAGTCATTAAGACGTTGGAATCGCATTCGGTATGACCCAAGTTTGCTCCCCGACTCCAGTCATCCTGATTTCGGATTTCCATTGTTTCTCGAAATCTCTCCAGAAAAATGATGGAATGGTTCCTTCAAAATCTATGGTAAACTCCTCTCCCAGTTCCTGTCATTGTACTAAGTTATGCAACCGTCTCTAATGCCCACGCTTTTGACTATACGTAAAACCCACGTACCTTGCCTTTAAGAAGGTGACTCTCTCGGCGAGAGGTTAAGGTGCCACTTAGTCGCGAATGTAAATAGTCGGTGTTTTCTACGGTGTACACTGCGAAGGTATGAAGAACATAAAGGAGAAAGTTTATGAATTATTTCAGTTTAGTTTAGTGCGGTGTAATACAAGTTTACCTGTGCATTTGCCAAAGAGATCAGCTGAGTTTAATGCTTGAAATAGTTAAATTATTAAATTAACTGTATCATATCTGCCCGAAGAAAAGTGTTCTGGATAAGGCACTAGAAAATGTAGAATTTATTAATTTAGTTAATAAATTTAAATACTTTAAATATGTTCTACTGTAACCAACTGCTTCTTAGTACATAAGACTTAAGACATTTTTCTTATTATCGTATTACCGATACAAAATAACTTGAAAATATTTACGTAATAAACAATTATACATTGATTTTAATGTTCACAAAAGTACAATTAATGATAATACGACTCTTCCTGATCACACTAGTCTTTGCTCCCAACTATGTTTCCCCGAATAAATTGCATTAATGTTACACGCAAATAAGTTACAAAAACTAAAATTTATATATACGTAATTTATAAGAAAACTTATAACATATTACGTGGTACTATGGACATTATTTTAAATAAACATTGAAAGAATATAAACAAGCTATGTCAGACAATAAATTTTAACAATTTTGTAAGCAAACATTTTGGCAAATTTCGTAGTCTGTTTGTAATGCCAAATTTTGGTACTTTTTATTCTGGTGGGGTTACGATTAACAAAACTTCACTATTTCAAAACACGTAATTACATTTTTTATGTATTGTATTATAAAACACGTTTGTATGAATCAACGTTTTAACGTTACTTTGTGTAGAACGCCTTAGGGCGATTCGACTCGAGCGCTAGAAACACCGTGTTTGAATAGTACTTTGGAACGCGAGCTAACGCCGATGTTACAAGTACCACCACATAAATAAATGGAGAAGGCGCCAACGTGGCTTGACAGACGCTTCAAACGCCATTCAAGACAGCGATAGCTACCGCGTCAGCTCTTCTAACGCTGAGCAGTCTACACCGACGTTCAAGAACCGTTGAAACGTGCCCACAACAAATCCTATCTAAACTGGATTCATATTGGAAATGAACTGCGAAACGCCAACACCTAGCGTTTCAGATGCTTTCGTGTAGAATAACCAGAAATAACATGTGCGTGGGAGTTTCAAACGCAGGGTTTCTAGCGCTCATGAATCGCCCTTGCTGTTTCAGAAGTGCTGAGATTGCGGTGAACAAACAGCAGTAGTCGAAACACGCTCTCCTCACTACTCTGCCAAGCTACAACCCCCACCTCCCTCTGTGTGGCGTGTGTAATTGCCGCGTGTGCAGGTGAATGTTGTCTTATTTAACGTCCGCTTGCCTCTGCTCCCGTGCCTTTTGTTGTCCACCGCGGGTCATGAGGTTTCATGTGGGCAACTCCGAGCACATGCATGGACCTTTATCGTCAGTGAACGTCATGGCGGTACTGTGTGCAACCTGCGGTAGATGATTACGGCTTCTCTACGGTGGGCGTGATAAATCAGTCTGGTACACACGTTAACTAAACATTTGACAGATACACAAACGTTCATCACATTTTAAATTATACATTAGAATGTTGCAAACAAGTCTTGGTGCTGTCAATCCAAAAGCCGTTAATATTTTAAAAGTTATTTTAACTAACTGTATGTGAATTTTTTAAACATTTCTCTAAACAGGATATTTGCAAAAGTTCCGCATTAATTGCATTGCGAAGTCCTTTTTGATGCAGCTATTCTACTTTCGACCTTGTTATAATTAAAGTAAATATTTTGTATTGTTGTGCGGCACAAATTTAATTTCCACATAATTTTTGTACATTGAATTCTGACGAAAAAAAATAATTATATAAAAGTCGATCAAATAGCATCGTAGAAATTATGAACAAAAATTGAGCGATTATGTACGTAAAATAATGCATTTAAGATTTTGCTGCTGATAAATGAGCGATTATTATCAATTCTGGTACGTAATCTTAAGAATGTAAAGGTTTACGGAACTTTCGCACAGGTAATGATTTGTGTTTGAACATTTTTTAGTTTGATTCGCTGAGTGATTTCCAATTTATTTTTAGCAAACGTTAGTAAAGTGCATGAGTATCATAACAACCCAATTGAATTCGCAAATTCATATAGTAACTCACAATGTTTTAGTACAAACTCAGCCTTGGAATCCATGGGAGGTTGGCCGAGCTTGGAAACTAATTTAATAAGTTTTGCTCTGTTTTCCAAGTCGCTGCTTATCTCAGTTGCGAATTGTTTTGAGAAATTAGCCTTTAAATATACGTTTCATCTTGTTGAATAAAATAGTAAAATAGATTCTTAAATACTGATAGATGCTCGGGATTTAGAATTTTCTGCGAGACAAATCACATTTGGAGTTATTATAAAAGGTAACTAAATTTAATAACAAAACTTTATGTCGTAAGATATGGCTTTACGACTATACAGCATTTGAATATTTGCAGTGTAAGTTTCTGTAGTTTTCAATAAATTCTACACACGGAGAACTAATTTTCATATTTTCAGAGGTATATGTTTCATGCTGGATTTTGTATACTTTAATACCTTAAAAGTTTCCAACACTAGATCTTATAGTCTACACAATTTGCAGTACAGGCACCATTTATTGAACTGAGACAGTAGTATAAAAATGCTTACGTACGTAAACTATTAAACTATAATACATGTACGTGTATTATTGAATTAATATACGTACTGTACATGTATAATTCAATGTGTGTAAATTGTGACATATGGAGTATATTTAATAATAATAATACTAATAATAATAATATTGACGGTAATTTTATTTGTTTTGGATGTCACAGAAACGGTTTTGAACAATAATAATTTTAAATTGATTTTCATGATGATTAATGAGTTCTAAAACAATTTTGAATGTATTAACGTAATTTTAACGGCCCCGACTTAAGCATAATAAAATATGTTAGGATGGTTCAATGCCGACCACGAGTCGTGCAATTATTCTAATTAATGATATTCAACTTTATAATTACTATTTATGTATTATTTTGAATCGAAATTAGTCTTTAATTTATGTTTAATGAATATTGTTATCTATAAAATGTTTTTCAATAAATTTTTGGATTTTTGAAGGACGGGCTTTTTGGAGTCCTTGCGGAAGCCTAGGTGAACCAGGAGATTTTTGGTGGCCTTTAAAGAAGGCGTATGTGGTTAATCTTGATACCCATTTAAATCTTAAATATAAGGACCCATCCTAATTTACAGGATTTATTTATTGCCACCAATTAGGAGCTAATTTGCTAGGCCAGCCGGTCGTGAAGGAATAGGGCCGAGCTGTAGGGCAAAAGAAGAATAAGTAATTTTGAGTGAACTTAAAGAAATTAAGAGAATTTTACTTAGCCATTTAGGATTCAGTTAAGTACAGCTTGTAAAGACTTTTCGTTTCTGCCTGACGAAACTTTCTATTCTGATGTCTAAATAACCTAGACTGAAGTTAATTATTTTGATTTTAAACTAGTAAGATGGTTGAAGACATTTATTTTTGAAAATTATTTAAACTGAGACATTAATCATATTTTTTTACTAGTTTCCTAGATTCGTGAGTGTTAAATTTCCCTGGACCCAGAGGCCCTGACTTTGTGAATATCTAAATTAGAGCAGCCGGAAAATTAAATTTTTTAATGCTTTTGCTTAAGGACATATAAAACCTTGAGATCATTATTCGATGTTATCAATGTGTAAAGTAGTTTTAAAGCTATTTTGTCTTGGCTGTTATGTTGTTGATTTTTGGCTAACCAGTCAGTATTTCCTCAGTAAATTCCTACATTTATCAGTTCAGCAATTACACTGATTATTTTTAATTGTAATGTTTATTTCATCCCCATTCAATGTTTTGTGTGTAAAGTTTTCTTTCTACAGTATCAGTATTGAGAATTTTGTCTAAGTATGTTTTACACACACTATCTCACTCAAGCTTATGTGCGCACGCCTAGTTTACAACTCCAGTACCTTTGCACAACAACCTACTACACCACACCACACTCAGTACCATTAGGGGCGCGGTGGCCGAGTGTTCAGACCTCTCGTCTCCCACCAAGGCGATCCGAGTTTGATTCCCGGCGGGGTCGGTCCCCGGATTTTCGCATGTGGGAATCGTGTCGGACGATGCCGCTGGTCGGCGGGTTTTCTCGGGGATCTCCCATTTCCCCCGCCCTTTCATTCCGGCGCTGCTCCACACTCACCTCATGTCACCCCTCCCCAGCGCTAAAGATCTCGATGTTGAGCGCTGACCAAATTCTCTCACTCACTCAATCAGTACAATTCTCAGTGAGTGTGCCTATGCTCTAATTTTAGAGAGCCTAACCTGCGTAGAAAGGGGGATATTAGGAGTAAACTAAACTCGAAAAGATATTAGAATGTATACATACACACGTATATGTGTATGTACGTATATGTGTGTTCGTACGTGTGTATGTACGTACGTATGTATGTACGTGTGTGCGTATGTTTGTTTATATATGTGTATGTTTACACTGAAAGAAACATTTTGTAGGAGGTCTTTCCTGCAAAATTATTTTGCAGTAACCAAAAAACAATTTTGGAATGACCACAATATTTTAGTGATGACAGCAAAATATTCTTGAGGTGACCACAAAATAAATATTGCAGGATCAATGCCCACAACATTTTTTGTAACACCCACAAAATATAATTTTTCCGTGAATTGACGTACATAACAAATAAATATGGCAAATTTATTTGTATTTTATTAATATAATTTGGGTTAATTATGTGATGCAGGAAAATAATCATGGGTTAAACATTTGTTGGTTATGGTCTATTAAGTTAATTTTTTTGACGTTACTTCATTTGTCTCGCTTAGTGTGGGTTGATCATTCATTTAATTTTTTGTGCCATATTACAGGCTTTTTTTACTAAACAAATTTTAACACAGCTGCAATACGAACTATAATTTAAATAAATAATGGGAACATATACATTTAATTGATTGGAATAAATATGCCATAAACAAAATGCAATTCAAAAGTTCTGAAAGATATCTTTTAATACTGCAAATATATTACGGGCACAGTTATGAATACAATTACAATAAATTTTAATTTCTATTTGTGTTGGATGTTGTTCAAAAGAGTGAAAGGAGGGTTTAGCTTTTCCCCTCGGTTGTAGACTTGCGGAGAAGGCCAGGAGATGATTGGAGACAGCAATCAGGCTGCCATGTAGAAATATTGGTTGTACAGGTGGGACACTGCCCCGCCCTTGTTGTAGCATCAATACTCGCCGTGTCGACCCCAGACACCTGCTGTACGCCTCTTGTATCTTAGGGTAGACAGCAACCTACAACAATCAGTTGCCGTCTTAGAGTAAATGTAGGGTAGAGGGAGTATCCTCTATACATCTGCGTACGAAATTGTGTGTTCAACATGTATCACGTGACTTTAGTGAAATATGCGCGGGAGGTTTGAAATAATATAGAGAGACAAGATAATAATTGCTAAGTAATCACATCTATGTTGGGTTATTTTGGTACCTTATGAATTTATGAACTAAGGAGAACATACTACCATATTATCGCATTGTATAATTGCCTAGAAATTTCAGGACGACAAATGTAAACATTGTTTGCCACGTTACTGTTTTCCTTAACCCAGCTGTTTATAGTAAAAAGTAAATATTAGCTACATACTTACTATAAGGTTTTGAACTGAGATCTTGGTGACACCGGATGGCTAAATATTTATTCTGGAAGGTACACCATGAGTTTCAAATAACACGACTGCATTTTTATGCCGATAAAACATAAATAAACGACACCAAACTCTCGAGACCATGTTGGACACACGTTTGTGACGTCATGTTCCCTCTACTATATATTACCTCTATGGTTGCCGTACATTTAGTTCCATGTCATATCTTTAATTCGACGTTTACAAGACTCACGTTCTATAAATTACCGTGAATTCCTACTAACCTGCTTCGATTCGTTTAATGCCCAGTGACAGGCCTTCTTTTGTAAAACAATCACATTTAATCTACTGCACACGATGCATCAACTAATAAATATACTTTATTATAACATCAAATTCTCTGTTCTTTTTTTTTTTTATGATTTAATGTTTGTACACAATGCTTAGGGTCACGTGGCGATATTTACACCTACAAATGACGGTAATATGTAATGATTTAAAAATGGAAATTGGTAGCGAATGACAAAGCCACACAACCGTAAAGGTATTGTTCATAAATAAGCGATCCTCTTAATGTCAGACTGAAGTTTGTTAAATAAGTAAACGGTGGCAAGGTTACATTTAATGTACGCCCGTTATCAACAGACACTTTTCGAAGTATATTTACGGCTTTTTCTAATATTCACCGATTCTGTAAGAGGCTCGATTACAGTATTGTACTGAATATTATAATTAAGTGGCCAACTCCCGAAGGTCTATCCTCCAATTTATTTTTAAATCCATAATTTTGTTCAGCGTAAGTATTTATGTTATTGTAATATTTATCTGCAGTACTTGGCTTGTAAAATTGAGTACACGTCACTCAGTCTGTTTAGAAGAATATACGGCAGAGAACATGTAGATGGCTCATGGCGTATGTTCTACGACGAGTGGAGTGAGGTCTTAAGACTGAAGGGGAAGATGGCCTTTCACGTAATAACATTGCTGCAGGTTCTCCAACCATAACCTCATTTCTCAATATATCTGCATGAACAGCTGATTGCTCTCCGCCATATGGTTACGTGAATAAACAAAGTCATCTTGACCTCAGTAGAAGCTGTTAATGCTTCATCTGTGGTTTTAACCCCCTACGCAAAAAAGAGGGGTGTTGATTGTGTATCTGTGTGTCTGTCTGTGGTATCGTAGCTCTTACACGAATAAACCGATTTCGATTTTTTTTTTAAATTATTATTAAGGTGATTTGATCGAGTGATCTTAGCTACGATTCAAGAAAATTTATTCAGCAGTTTGAAGATTATCAGCTCTTTTCTTATTGTTGAAGGGCAACTTATACTGATCCGATCGATTCGAAACTTAGTACCCTGTGGGGTGATGTTTTTATATTTTATATTACTCCTACGTAAATATGCTTATTTTCTTATCTCTGGTTCACAGACCTTAGTGTCCAGAATATAACAATTTACAAAGTAATAGTAATTTCGTCTACAGAAACTGAATTCGGACTTAGGTAAAAAACAATAAAGAAATAATACAACGTATTTATCTACTAGGCAGAAAATATAATACGCAAAAGTCTTAAGTTAAGGAATCAGCTTATCACAAAATGAATACAACCAGCTCGTCTTTTAGCGAACACCTTTACAAATTTCCCCAAAACATTAACATTTATATTCCATAACTTACTAGGAAAAATTTAAATGAAACCCTAAGATTCGATTAGAAATTTCACAATCATAGACTATTCACACCACTGAAGTCCTTTTTCCGAATTTCCCCTTTATTTTTTATTAAAAAATGTGTGTCAAAGTAATCTGTTATGAAGTAGTTCCTGAATGATTACCTTGGAACACCTAGACGATTTAGAAATTCAAGTAGAATTTCTGCACAATTCCATACAAACGATGTAACATAATGCTGCGATGACGCACAGCAGCAATCCTATTCCGAATACCAACACGACGACGCTAAAAGGCATGACATTCCGCAACTGAAACATAAACAAGACGTTACTAGCCTACTTCACTCATCGTAGGTGCAAACAATCATAAAATTTAAAATTGGTCATGTATATCTAGTGATAAAATGAAGTAATACCTTAACTTAATTTCGTGCCATTTTTTTTTAAACAAGGTAGGCCTATAAAATAAAGGATAATTAAATCAGTTTTTATAATTAAGTGTATGAATATGAATTTTGCTCATGTAGATCTTCAACTACATGTTTAAAAAATTATGTATTTATGTCGTGAAATTTTTGTAATTGAGAGACGTAGGTTACCAACACAAAACAAACCATCAATATTTAATTTGCGTTACCTTAGTTGCTGAATGTGTACTGAGTCTGAAAAAACTGGAAAATGGCTTTTAACGATTTCAAGTAAATAAAAAAAAAGGTAAAATTCACAATTTTTATAAACTGAAAATGGTATGAACAAAATACATAAAACGGAAGTGTCTGTACTTGGTACTACAAATGTATCATGTTAATGAAATTCTGTTAAAAGTTTATTTACTTATCTTATGTGAGTAAATCTTTTTAAGGCAGCTACTGTGTAAATATAAAACACCAAATAAGTAAATTTACATTTCTTAATACCGAGTATGTACATTGTTCGACGAATTTCTGAAAAGTCATCCTTCAGAAATCTTCTGTAATCAAAAAATTTTTCAAGGATTGGAAATTTTGATACAATTAACTTGGGGTAAACAAAACACGCGAAAATCAATTCAACTCTCCAAGTACTATATGCGTAACAAATTTTATGAAATTTAAAAAAAAGAGGTAGGCCTACGTAAACGTAATGTCATTTTACAAATGCGATACAAATTTTATAAAATTTTGGTAAATGGTTATTTAAATGTATCGTGTTTTCAAAAATGTTCAAACTGTCATAATTTCGATAGTATAAACAGTGTAGTAAGGTAATATATAAAACTCAAGTTAACTTACTAATTTACTAAGTAAGCCAAGTGTGTGTGTATTGAGATTGATGAAATTCTGAAAAATTGTTCCTTGGACATCTCCTTTTATCAAAATATATTAAAATAACCACAATTTCGAAAATACAAACACGGCATTGACAATAACATGAACGTCAAGTCCCCTAAGTACTAAATGTGTACTGAACTTGATGTAGTTATGAAAAATGGTTACCTAGATATCTCATACAATCGAAACTTTTTCAAATAGCCTCCATTTTGAAAAGACGATCTCTGCATGAACAAAAACAGTAAATCAGGTCACCTTACTAAATCGTGCGTGTGTACCAAGATTGATAAACTTCTTAATAATGAGTCTTCAGATTTTTCGTTAGTTCGAAACTTGTTTAAGTACCAGTAATTTTTAATATGAACGGAATGAACAAAATTAACAAAAGTAAAGTCAGCTTATTAATTACTTTATGTGTACAATGTTTAATTGAATTTTATATATTTTAATTATATTGTGAAAGCGAAAGTGTTAAAATAGTTGCCATTTTTTAAAATATTAACACCCTGCAACCCAACATATAAACGTCAAGTAAGCCTAGAGTAGTCTATGCTTACCTATTTTGATGAAATTCAGAAATATTTTTCCTCAGCTATGACAGAAACATAAGGGCTTGAAACCACAAAATCTACAAAAAGGGAAAACTGTCACTTTTACAATTTTAAATATAATATCTACGCCTCTATATTAACAGAATTTCAAAAATACTCGCGTCTCGATTTAAAAATAATTATAATATCCGAAAATCTCTGCGCGAGAGGTTTACGGATGTTAAAATAGTTTTAAAATAAAAACGCAAGTATTTTTGAAATTTTGTTATTATAGACGCCTAGATATCATAATATTAAAAATTATAAAAATGGCAGTTTTCTATTTTTGTACATTTTGTGGTTTCAAGCCTATTTTTTCTAAAAACTGTTTTTTTTTTTTTTTTTTTTTTTTTTAATCGAAAATAAAGCATTCTACCACATAGTGCTACATAAATACTCGTACGCTGATAAAATATCTGCTCGGCAAAAAAAAAATCTCATAGAATTTTGATGAGTAGTTCAGATTTTGATGATTGAGTATTTCAGTCGTCCGCTCGACGTTGTACCTTTCCGTAGCAGCCGCCATATTGAATTATTTTATTTTTCGCCCTTACGAAATTCTGAGAAGAAAAATTTAAAATTTGTTACTCTAATATCAATTCTATTTACCTTGCGCTACAATAAAAACATCGCAGTTGAACTTTTAACGTATATTTAAGTCGTAATCAGTCGAGCAAATTAAAAATATAAAAAAAAAAAAAATTGCTCGACTAACCACGGCTTAAATATACGTTAAAAAGTTCAACTGCGATGCTTTCAATGCATAGAATTGATATTATAGTAACAAATTTCACATTGTTTCTCAGAATTTCATAAGAGCAGAAATAAAATAATTCAATATAGCGACTGATGCCGAGCCTTAACGGTGGGGCATTCAAATTTTCTGCAAATAGCTTATTTTGGTGACAAATATTAGTGGTAATGACATGTATCACTTACCCACGATGTGTCCATCACCGCTGGATCGCTGGAAATAGTGGTTGTAATGACGGCCACATCAGTCGTTGTGGCCGGGGAAGGGGATGGTACCTCGGGCCTGAGGATCAAGTACACTTCTGCACACATTGTACACTAATACACTTCCCTAATTAGTTCCTATAACTGTTATTATTTTGACTTTAAATATATAGAAAGGAATATAAGCTGGTGGTCCAGGCCCACACATAGTACTATTTTTCGGGAGAGAGAGGGGGTGTTTATCTCGAAAGTAAAAATTTCTAAAACTTTATTCAAATTTTAAAGTATTGCGTTATAAACTAGGCTTTATTTTCAGGTTTTGTTATACGTGACACAGAACAACTCTAACAATCATGGTCTGTTAAATATACAAATGTAAACTTTTAGAGGTTTATATGTACAAGTTCAAATATGCCAGGGGTGGAAGCTAGGGCTCGGAGTCCTCCCCCCCAACCTCCTCCAACGTTTGTTTGTTTGCGGCCCTGTATTGGCCCTTGAAGAATGATTTAGCCCTTCCACATATTCAATCCAATACGATCATCATAATCCAAAACGAAAACTAGCTTAAAATTAGGCTAAGGCTTTTTTATACACGTCTATATCAGAGATTAGAAAAACATACAAATGGATCATGAACAGCCTATAATGAGGCCAAGCCCCTTTGTTTATTCAGTTAATATGCCTAATATGGAGGAATTGTTTCCAAGTGCAACGCAATCAGCTATTCCTGTATGTGTACTGAGAAATTAGGTTACTTTTGGTCAACTCACGGCCACATTATACACGTTGCTATGATAATAAACAACATTTGCCAGTTACCGATATGGCGGATGGGCTCATCCTCCCTTCTTCTCAAGGCCTCATACCCCTCGCCATAAGTCAAACGTAATGGTCCATCTGTAAGTTTCTCTAATCTCTGGTATATATTTCTCTTCTTAACGCCATAGAGCACTCCATCTACAATAGGTAGCGAGCAACAAATAAAACCAACTAATAAAATGTTAGTTTATTTCGACAATTGTTTGCGCGACAGAGTTACAAGAAGACAACATTAGTGTAAATAAAGGCCCTACTACATTGAGACGATGAGATTGTCGCTATGAACATGAAAATATTTTGGACATACGCCATTGCGGGCGAATGTTGTCGTAGTGCAGAAAAACCCACAACAAAACAAATCACAAAGGAAGAAAAGCCAATAAGCTGTAGTCAACATAAATAAATCATACAGATAATTCCTGAAAGGAGTTTAGAAATACCCCAGAAGATCGCACAAGGACCTTGTCATTGCCATTTATGAGCTCGTCATGGGTTCGGGCCTACAAGAGGTAAGCGATTGAAGAGACTTACATCACCACAAACCATGAAAATCCAAGTTGACGGGAAGTATGACTTTTAACAACGTCAGAGTAATCCGCACAGTGGTCTCATTGTCACCAGCATATCACACATTATAACTATTATAAACATCTTTGGAGGAAATTGGAAATGAACACGTCTATAGATATTAAACTATTCAATTTTGCACCATGCTTTTCTCCCGTGTGAAAACATTTAAGGCATATGGAAAGGTAAGATGTACTGTGAACAACTGGAATACTCAACGATAAAATCTAAACTAGTCACCATAATTCGATGGAATTTTTTGCCGAGTATATATTTTACTAACGGACGCTTACTTATATAGCACTGGGTGGCAGTATCCTTTGCTTTCGAGTAAAAATTTTAAACGGTGTTTAGAAAAATAAGGGATTGAAACCACAAAATCCATAAAAATGGAAAACTATAATTTTTGTAATTTTAGGACGATAATACCCAGGGCTCTAACGTAACCGAATTTCAAAAATATTTACCTTCTGATTTTAAAATAATTATACTCTCCGAAAACCTCTGCGCGAGTGGTTTACGGATGTTCATGAACTACGAACCAAGGTATCCAGGTTTATTACAGAAAACGTTGGTACTCTTATGACGCTGAGTTCACTGTTTGTGTCAGTCGTTAACGTTGGTGTTCATCAGAAATACTAGTCTATAAACCAACTATTATTTGTTGCTTCTGTATATTTCTCAGTTCTACTTACATTTTATTTTATATTTGTTCCGCACTAATGGCTGTAGCGCCACACAAATGCTTTGTTGCGTGTGTGCATTACCAGATCGCGTCATCAAATCTCATTCCCAAGCCCACCACACTCATACACATTTCAGAGTCCGTATTCGCCAATTACCTGACATCACGTATTTTGCCGCCGTCTATAATCACGAGATCTTAAGCGTCTGGTCCGAGTGAAGTGCAGGGCTGCAGCAGGGGGGGGGGGGGAGGAAGAGGCAGAATGCCCCGGGCTTCCAACTTAGTGGGGCCCCAGCCCGTTGCCCTAATAGTACGCAAATTATTTTTTCTAAAATGTTTATTCACACGACAGGGGCCACCAAACAACATCGTGCCCCAAACCTCAGAAACCTGGCGGGATGTGGCAATACGTAGTTCTACGTTGGACTCAGATTCTAGAGGATCTGTATCCGATTCCCGGACCACCCGTCCTGATTTTAGTTTTCCATGGTTTCCCGAAACCGCTCTACGCGAGTTTTGAGATGATTTCCATAACAAACTCCTTGGCCATGACTGTGTGTCAAGTTGTTCGTGGGTCACCTACTCTAATGATTTCGCTGTGGGCGAAACATAAAGGCCACTTAACTTACACATCCCCATTGTATATACATATGCATACATAACGTTTCTGTAAAAAATCAGCAATTTATATTAACTGAAAATGTTTTAAATTCTTGTAAAGTGCAAATTATTTCGTGGAGGCAATACAAAAAATAATCAGTTAAAAAGAGTATGACAAACATTATTTCTTAACTTTTATGGTATCGAAATGTGTATTAGAATGTAACAAATTTTTTTTTTAAACCTGGAAACAGCATTTTTTTTTTTAAATTAGTTTAAGGTTTAAGTACGTTCAGAAGAAAGTATAAAATTTATTTAAACTTACCAAATGAAAGGCATCATCGTTCCCAACTTCGAATCACTCAAAAATACAAATGTAATCAATAGCAGCTTGGTTGCCATTCTTATCAAGATTAAATTTAGCGCAAATCCGAAATTTGGGATTGCTTTCATGGATACCGAATATATTGTTGGTCTTGCATATTTGTCGTTTTCTGTAGTCTCATTGTTAAACACTTTCTGTCTTTACATCGACGTCAACGTGGAATAGACCCCTCTGAGGTCTTTGAACGGTTCCTGCAATGGGTAAGTAACACAAACTGATACTTTTTGAGCATATACTATTGGATTGCGAGCGAATGTTGCCGAGTTGCAGAAAAACCCTCGCAACAAAACCAAAAGTAAAAAGAAAGAATAGCTAGTATTATCTGTTGTCTACAAACATATAATACATATACAATACTAGAAAGGAATATAGTTGTTTCCAGAATGACGGCCTAAAAACTAAAAATTGAACAGTAACAAAACAAATTAATTTTGAAACTGAATGTACTAGTTTTATAAATAAAGAAGACTAAAAAAGAAATATAAGAGATTCTGTGCCGTCTTTCTTGATAAAACGACTTTATTTTTTTTTTGAACTTGTCATTCTGAGTACGGCTATATTTCTTTAATTGCATATATGTGTATGATCTATGCTATATGTTTGTTGACAACAGAGATAATACTGGATATTCTTTTTTCTTCTTTTTTTTACTTCTTGTTATGTTGCAGGGGTTTTCTGCAATTTGATAACATTCGATCGCTATTGCTTCTGTCCAAAAATACATTTCAGAGAGCAGATAAGCTAGCACTCATCACTTAACGACTCCACCTAGAAAATTACACAATTATATGTCCAAGTATCGTAAAACGGGGTGATTAGAAACACTGGAGTGAAATGAAACACAATTATAGAAGAATGGCCAAAGCGTAAGTACCACGAAAGAGTCCACCAGCGACGTCCATAACTATTCACACGTCATTAAAAATGTGGACACAATTCCTCCAAATGTCGAAACCGGATCACTGTAGTGGATAGGCGAGTTGACTGGCCACGTCTCCACGATGACATCCGACTGATAGCATCTCGTTTAAAATTCCAGTAACTCCTGCCTTGTACTTTCCGATTCGACAGTTTTCGTCTTAAATTTCATTGGGGTTACAATGAAATGTGTATTTCAACATTGTAACCTTGTCATTCAATTTTATTTTATAGTCTAGCCGTCATACCGTAGTCCATACTTTTTTCAAGGAGGACATTTAATTTAATGATAGCAATTTATTTTTGCATGCCAAGGAATACATTTAGCACGGTAGCCATTTTTGCAACTTTTGCATTGGACCAACATTTGGGGGGGGGGGGGAAACAGTGAATTCTATGTAATAATTTCTGGTTGATACACCAAAAATAGGCATTTTTAGGTGGAGCCTTATTTAAAGAAAAAACTCCATTCATAACATTCAAATAAGACATTTAGTATGTATGCCATTTTCCTCATGTTGGCATTTGGCTGCAAAAAAGAATAAACAATGTATGCGGTACGTTACTTTTATTGGAAGCCTTAAATTGCCTACCTATGATTGGTATGGCTTTGCTCTAGTCTGCATATCTTTTACTTTCTTTGTTACTGTGAGCGAATAGCAGAGTAGTGAAAAATGGATTATCCAAGTCCAATGAAATCAAGAAAGAGTCGGCATTTTTGCATGCATTGCCACGTAAACGTTTTGGGAAGAAATCGAAAACCATTCAGAAGATAACTAAGGGATATTTAAGCAACCATTCAAAAGATAACTGTGCGACATTAAAGCTATTAATAACATCCAAAGTAACCCACAACAAAAACCAAATCAGGACACCTGGAACAAAACTGCAGAGAAAACACTAGAAGAGTAGGGTTTAGGAACGAACTTCGATGATACTTACGAAAAGATACAGGTGACAATTCACAAAATCTGCAAACTTAAAGTGGCTGGCTGTAAGCAGATACGAGTATAAGATACATATAGTAAATCTGTACTTGAAAAAATGTAGGAGCAGCTGGAACCCTTGCAGAACACACAAAAGAACAACAAATGCGAAGCTGCCATATTGTTCCTAATCCTGTTAGTGTTATCTACACGGAAACCTTCGAGGAAAAAACTGCTAGAAACAATATTTGTGGAAGAACATCAGTTAATATTCACAGACTGGAAACCTGAGATGTTCGGAAAGTACGAGTACGTATAATATACACAAATAATATATTGCAAGTGTTTAATTACTTTCCGTGACAATGATGGAGGGATACTTAAAGCCGCTGTGTAGGATGTTAATTATCGCAAAGATTGTTGGAAGACATGCTGAAAACCAGTGTACGACCATAATGCGATGGTCATAAAAAAAAAAAAAAGAAAAAAAATAAATAAAACTCGTAGGAGCAGAATACCCGACAGCCATGTTATCACACCTCGAACGCAGATTTATTACTCGGTGACCTTAGACTATCTGTGTACCTCTAAGGATGACGTAAAATGAGACTCTACAATGGTGAAGCACCGTAATGAGTGGAGTGGGGGAAACGGGATTTCCCCGAGAAAATCCGCCGGTCAGCGTCATCGTCTGGCACGATTCCCAGACGCGAAAATCCGGGGACCGACTCCTGATCGCCTAGATGGGAGGCGAGTGGTATGATCACTCGGCCACCGTGGCGTAAAAAAGGACATAAGCAACAGCAATTAAAATTGGTGGAAGTAAAACAAACTGAAGCATTCAACCGTCTGTGTGAATAAATTGTTAAGTACTTGGACGTCCACAAAATGGTTCATACTTTAAGAGGCTTACTGTAAGAACATAAAAGTCACATAGATACGATTATCAAAAATGAAGAATTTAGAACCACGCGCAGTGACAAGAACGTCCTACATTCACCTCACCAAATACTTCAAACACGTTTTGTTAACAACATTGGATTTCAGTTGTGATACAGGCGAAACGAATCTTCAGTAGCCTCTTTTGCTAAGCTCGGAATAGTTTGGGCATAGTCACAGAAGAAAACTTGATACAGAACTTTACTAACATTATATGTGGTAAATCGAAAAGTACATACACAATTTTTACTGTCATTCCTGCCCCCAAACATAAATGTACTGTCTTTATGTTAAGATTTACATGATATTTGTTTTGTAACCATACATATACCATAAACGCTATTTTTCGTGAAGAAATATGGCTTGTTCGTGTTCATTGCAACGATGCAGTTTAGGTTAAGTTGAACATCAGTTACAGCTATAAACTTACAGTATAGCAAGCGTACTAATTCAAGAACATAATCATTCCTTGATTTATAATATTTACTACAAATCCATTTCACACAAGTATTTTAACAGCATATGAGTATAAATTAAACCATAAAAATATACCCAGTCATGTACATCACGAAATATAACACAACGTTATTAATGGTGGTCCTAAAACATGACTACGTACATCAAAGTTTGTATGACAAACCGTCAGAATATTAAATTTGAGTACAGCCGGTTTGTAGTTATATATATATATATATATATATATATATATATATATATATATATCTTTATTCATGTTTTACAACCTTACAAAACCGCGGATCTACAGAAATATAAGTAGCTAAAATCAAAGATTACAAGCTTAACTATGAATTTATAACATTAGGTTTGAATCGGTCACACGATTCCAATGATATGAAATAGTATGAACAATTTTCAAGTGGCCAATATTTCGAAAATAACCACTTGACATGAACAAAAAGACATAAAGATAGTGTTACGGTACTATAGTATATTCACCGCCTTTGAATAATGTCGGAAAATGGTTTCTTTTAGATTCTCATGTGTTCAATACATGTTCAAATTGCCACAATGTGAAATTATTAGCACAGAACTAGCAAAATACATAAACGTCTAATGACCATTTATTAAGTACTACTGGTGTTCTGAATTTGATCCTCATAGCTCGTGCGATAAAAAAAAGTTCAATACTCACTATTATGAAAAATTAAATACGGTATGAACAAAAAAGTTTCTCAGATATTTCATGTATCAAGAAATGTTAAAACGGCCATCATTATTAAAACGTAAACACATCATGAATAGAATATAAGTCACGAGACCTTAATAAGTTGTACAGTTTTACCGAGTTTGATAAATTTTAAAAAAAAATAGCTCCTCAAACATCTCTTGCGATGAAAGATGTTCAAATAACTGTCATTTCAAAAGTATTGACTTGGAATAAACAAAACACGCAACAATCAAGTGACCTTATTATATGTGTATCAAGTTTCAATAAATTTTCAAAAATGTTCCATAGAATACATCGTGTGGTAAAATAAGTTCAGATGGTCGCCATTATGAAAATGAGATAAAGGAATGAACAAAAAATAAAGAGATTGAAATTCAGTAAAATGGTCTCTCGGATAAATTGTGAGATCAAAAATAAATAACAGTAAAATGGCCGCCATTTTGAAAAAAGATTTGGCATAATCACCAAAATACATTGAAGTTGTGCTTACATGCTCCACCACAGTGGTCTAATGTAGGAATCATGTTGTTTAGCTGTCTTGTCAATACTTAGGGTTTCTTATTCAGGGTGAAAAACGTCAGTATAACACATCAAAGGTGGGGAGATGTCCTTTAGAAATTACTGGAATCTATTAACATTGAGGACTTACCGGTGAAATCGGAACACCTTGAATCATGAATAAAATCTTGAAGTTCAAAAGTTTATGTTACAGAGCTTTACACATACTATGTAAGAAACAATAACAGCTATAGCCAGGAATATCCCAGCTGCAAACACCATTAGCACATCGCTAATAGGCATTATGTTCTCCAACTGAAACATTACACAAAGCACAAAAATCTCTTCAGTTCCACGGCTAGTTAATTATCAATAATCATGCAGGAAACCATTACCAATACTACATATGTTATTAGCAACAGGTATTTAATATGTGAGGACTGTAAATGTTTTCTGTAGAGCAAAACATTATACAGTTCAAAGGTTGGCACTCGTCTTATTTCCCTTTACCATGGTAATATTGGTCCGCCCCAAGTAGGACACGCCCACTGAACTGTTACATAGAGAACAAGGTACATTGCGGTTAACCATATAAACGTTTATACAAGGCCAAACAAGCGTGTTTGAATCAGCTTGGCTTAAATATTTTGTTGTCTGGCAGATTTATTTCTCTGAAAAGGGTTTACTTTAGTTGAATATGTTTTTGTTAGAACAACATAGTTAATATTTGACGCGTTGTTTTATAGGAAGTCAACAATAATTTGGTTGGGTCAAATACACACTTTTTTTTCGCCATTCACAAACTGAGTTATAAGGTTCACGTGTCCTAGTCATAATGACCTAAGATAAGCCACGTTGATTTCGGTAGCAAACTTATTCTTTGCTGAGTTATACAAAATTGATTTTAGAAACACAATTGTTCACGAACATGCTTATCACGCTTTCTAAAGTATTGATTTAACGGAATGATGTTAATTTGTTTCTAGGGCAGAGAAAATTTCGTCCAAGTTCAACCGAGCTGTAGTCGGGCTTGTAGATAATAGAATAGAACAGAATAGAATAGATCTGTACTGTTCTGTAGAGCATTTACATACTATGGAACACGTCAAAATTATACATGTGCCTATATAAATACAAAATCATAATATCGAAACAAATCTTACTTATAGGTGCTACCAATGCCGTATAGTAGTAGTAAAAGTAACACAGAAATTGATAAGATCAAACAAGCAAGACTTGATATACACACAAAAACACAAAACGAAAGTACAATAGAAAACATATATAAATGATTTTTTACAGGTATGATTGTGAACAAAATTCGTCAGTACTGTAAAAAAATTTTTCTACAAGAAACTTAAATAGTTTACATTTAAATAATGAATAATGATCTATAACTTTCAAGGTTTCTGGCACTTTACTAAAAAATCTTATACCAGCGCTATTTTGTGATTTAATGGTTTTTACTTTGTTGACTGCATGAAAATGAAAGTTTTGATTTGCACGTGTATTATGCTTGTGAATAACGACATTCTTACAATATTTGTGTTTATTGTTATAAATAAAAAGTAAAGTTTTAAAAATATATATACATGGTACAGTAAGAATATGGGCAGATATGAAGGTTTTGCAACAGCTGTCAGAACGCATAATGTTTAAAATAATTCTAATTATTTTTTTAACAATAAAAACTGATTTTAAATTTGATTTGTTTTGCCCCCAAATATTATCCCATAACTGATATGTGAATAAACATTAGAATAATATACAGACCATAGACACTGTTGAGTTGATATGCGTGCAAGTACTTTCAGCATGTAGCATGTACTGTTTAACTTTTTTTGTAAACTATTTGTGTGGTCTTTCCATGATAAAGAACTGTCAATTGCAATGCCAAGGAATTTAGTATGATCAACAAGCTTTACTTTTGTATTATTTACCAAGATTCCAGGTGCCTGAGATCTGAGTTTGGATGAGAAATACATGCAATTAGTGTTATCCAAGTTGAGTAACAGTTTGTTAGGTGAAAACCAAGTGTTTAATGTTAACATAGTATTGTTTGCCATGCCATCTAGAGTTTTGTTTTTATTGGATCTGATTAAAATATTAGTATCATCTGCATAAGATATTTTGGGCACTTTAGGTAGTTGTAGATTCATATCGTTGACATATATTGCAAAAAGAAGCGGTCCCAAGATACTGCCCTGTGGGACTCCTACATTTACAACCCTAATTTCAGACACAAAGGATTCTACAATATTTAACTAATTTTTATGTTAACTTGAACTAGCTGTCTTCTGTTAGATATGACTTTACCATGTTATCAGCTAAGCGTTAATTTAATACACGTTACAGATATTATCTGAACATCAGTCATGTGGTAAATAGGTACCCTTATTTAGTGACTAATTTCTCTAAACGACTCTTCATCTGTCGATCAAGTGTTGTATTAAGTGACTTAGTAAAATGCTGAAACGAGTTTTCAAGTAGTGTTCATTAAAAACCGACATAACTTTATGAATAAAATAAAACGTATACGCATATTAGATAGAATTGCAACTAATTAAAAACCCTTTACGGCGCTGCTGTAGTAAAAAAAAAACTGCTCAGCTTTCGGCGTAAGTGCGACAGTTTTGGTGCTCACGTTTGTGATGTACTGAACAGTGACAAGTATGCCTAATGTATGTGAAAAACTTGTTGTGTATGTTCCGAACACTGAGACTTTAAAATGTTTAACTAGAAAGATACCATGCAGATTTGTAAATGAAGCTTTTTCACATTAGATAATTATTATTGGAAAAATGTTGATAAATATTTCAGACATTTTCAAATAAATGTAAGTTAAAAGGTTAAGTTATATCATAAGTATGAGAACAAAACAGTAGTTTACTTCAAAATGCAAATTATAAGAGAAGAGTTAGGAATCTACAGGCGATTGAAGCAAATTGTCAAACAAATATACTGCCATGCGTGGACAGTTTTCACCAGTTTCAAGGAAGTGTTTATATTTGCATGCAATGGAAACTGAAACTATTTTTTGAGAATGCACGTAACATAAGCAAACATTTACATAGTGAAACCTAAAGAAGATGTAACATTCCCCATTCCAACCATTCCCAAAATGCAAAAAAAAATTGTTACGGTAGATATTTCGCTCACTAGACCAGCCATTGTTCCGGTCTTTGTCTTCACTGTTTTTATTGAACTAAAATGTTAACTTACTCTTTATGTCACGTTGTATGTCCTCTAATTGACAAACATGCAATCACTGACATAATGTTTATGTAAGTAGACGTGGCCGAGGCAACATGTCAGCACATACTCGAGGGAGGACGGTTGTGCTACTCTGCACCACAGAGCTAGGCCTGGGTCTCTGGTATGGTCTGCTAGGCCTCGTACACGTGTCATTGTGTACTCTAAACATACAGGAACCCTAGCTTGATTGTGTTTCTGAGACAGAAAAGTATTTCGTTTAAGAATTTGTAATTATTGTGTAGTATATATGTATGCACGAATGCATGTATGTTTATACGTATGTATGCATGTATGTTTGAGTATATGTATGGTTGTGTATAAATATGGCTGCATGTGAGTATGGTTGTTATTATGTTTGTATGTATGTCTAATTGTACATATGTATGGTTGTACGTATGTATGTGTGTACAGTATGTTTCGATTCAACACAGAACTGGCAAGTGGGCTGCCTACCCACCCGCAACCGGCTTGAATTCTGCTCGCGGCGCGCTAGCGACGGAGCTACGTTCGATTTCACTGGTTGCCGCCTTCTTACGCAGCATTCTAAACGGTTTAACTCTTTCAACATATATTTACACAGACTTTGGAATATGTTTCAACG
>PNEQ01089075.1:12914-28502 GCA_003012365.1 Medauroidea extradentata | reverse complement strand
AGCCGCTACCAGATCTGATACAGTGCTAATCCTCCGTAAAACTTCCTCGCCCCATGCATCGTCTCTGTCATTGGCTGCTACATTTACGGAATCTGTAAATCCTAGAGTTTGAATTTCGTGAACAGTATCCCGTTTAGAAATAGGCTTCTTAGTTTCGTTCTTTTTGAAAGCTTCAGTTGCATCCTTCCCACAAAACAGAAAATTTTTCTTGAAATCAAAACCCTCCACAACCGATCTTGTCACACGAGTTGTAGATCCTCTTGCGACTTTTTCAATGTTTTGTTCCTTTGTGTAAATTTTGTGGCACTTGTTATGGACGAAAACCGATGTTTTGCCCAGTAATAAACTGTGTTTGCCATCCTTCCTCCTCTTACTTGACTGAATTAATGTTTTTACTCCCCTTTCCTTCACTGTTATTCCATCCTCTTTTTCTGTCAAACTATTGCAACATATGAAACAAGTTAAGCCAGCCATAACTGAACAACACAGCTACAAAACACTTATTTTTAGGTTAGATACACATTGCAGTTTTTTTTAATTGTTTTCCGATATATTAAGTTCATTTTATATGGTCAGTCAACACAACAACCACGTAACAATCAAATGAAATGTCAAAAAAATAGTTCACGCAGAAAATGCCAGGAGTGCTAGGTTTCTGCTCTTCTTCCGTATTATTTTTCGAATGTCTTCAGCAAATAAGTCACTTATATGCATGTACTCTGAAACAAAAAAATGTTATAAACCTTTTAAAATAATTATTACCAATTTTTAAAACAGTACGTATATTAAGATTGCATGCACTACCAAATTAATTTAAATTATATGCACAAAACAAAGCAATAAAATTAAATAATGTTTTATTAAGTCCATGATGACTTTTAGAATGTAATAGACTGACAAATGGCCAGTTTACTTAGTCACAGAATTAAAAAAAATATGAATTTTCATTAAAAAATACAACATTGGTGTAATTTGGTAATATTCGAGTACCGATTTTAACTATATTTATTGATTGAATTTCAAAGTATTTGTACTCGTTTGATAGATAATTTAATGCTCTACAACTTTGAATACGACATTGTTTGTCCAAAAGTTCTTTATTTTTTAGTTATTTTCGAAAAACTTAAAAAAGAGCAAAAAATTTAATGTTTTTTGGCCACGGAATGTGAAGCTCCGCTCAGAAAATGGTGCAAATTCAGTTTACTACTATTTGGGATGCCCCAAATGAATTAAAATTATGTCCAGCTTTCCCCCAATTTTTGGAAACCAAAATCCTAATTTGACTGGGCTAAAGGGTGTAAAGGTTGGTTAGGATGCAAAGGATAATTAATGGAGAGGGAGGCTGGTGTTAGTTAGGCTGCCCGTTAACTAAGGCAGAATATATAGAAGAAGAGTGAATAACAGCGATAAGATCCAGGTGATGAGCAGAACAGAATTGGGTAGGCAGTCAACGCTTAGGAGGTCAGTGAGGGAGTGGAATTTACTTTGGGAGGAGTGTGTGACTGTGAGGGGGGGTTGGAAGGTTTAGGAGGCGATTGATAGGGGATAGAGGAGGAGTTTACAGCTTGCCACTGGGCAGTTGCAAGTTGTTGTTTTTGTTGTTATTGATATAATTATTATTATTATTATATTTTTTTGTTACAATGGAACTTGGTACCGCAGTAAGAATGTATTGGCTTATGAACATACACCATTGCGTATGATTTGTTGCTGAAACCTGTAAAAACGTTACACTTGCAACTCACAATGACAAGATAGTTGATAATAAAGAAAATAATTGATGTAGGGACTTAATGAAATAACTAATAATTAAGAAAATTAATTACTAGGCAATTTTTGTTTATCAAGAACCTCTGATTTGTGAGTCCAGTCAAACTATAACATGACAGATAGACATAAATGAAAAACAAAACAAAATAAACACTGAATATAAAATTATAATGAGATTTGACAAACAACAGTTGACAACATATAATTATAATACAACAGATGAACACAGCAGTCAGCAAGGAATACCCAGAAATTTAAGGTTGGAAAGTCAGCCACTTTGCTACAAAACATCAACAGAATAAGCAGACAAAAAAAAAACACTGAATGTAAGAATACAATGGAAATTGACAAGGACAACAATGGACAGCACATAAATTACTGTAGGACAACAGACTACCCGTCTTCATGTGTGAGACGTAACTGGCCAGCACACAGAAAATTTGGGGCTTATATATCTTGGAAGGGCTTTGTCATGTGCGGCCAATGAGAGTAAAACAGGTGTGATTAGCAGGGCTCTTAGTGAATGAGAGAGAACCATTCTCCTGACTGGCTGAGCACTTTGCAGTCTGGAGGCAGGTGTTTTACAGATATAGTTAGTCCAGTATCACCAATATATATAGCACCACGTTCACATGATATCTTAGTACAGTGGAGCAGCCAGTATCCGGAATGGTTGGGGTTTCGGCTATTCACTAATAGGCCCCCTAACTTAATTGAAAAAAATTAAAGCCCAAAGTTTGTGAACATACTGTAGCTGAGCTTAGATGTAGCAACACCGCGCTCCCGAAACGGCCGCTATTATGCTTGGCAACATAATAAGTTGGAGGGGGTAGGGTGTTGACAGCTGCATTCGGTTGTATGTAGTGACCTTGCCATGGGCGCGCTTGAACTACTATGGCCGGCGCTGGCAGATAAGTTAGTATGTGAGTCAGCATTATCGGTGTCGCCTCCTTATCTCCTTTACTTTCCTCAGCCCGCTGGCTTCTGCATCAGCGTGCTGGGAAGCGCCATATTATCTGCCGGGAATACTGTAGTACGTGACCTTGCATTGGGCACGCAACAGCTACGCGACTCTGAAAACAATTAGTCCACGCTGAAGCGAGTTAACATAAGCGAGATGTTTGACTTAAAAAAACTTGTGTTACAGTTACGTAAATTACACACAGTACGTACAGTGGCTGTATTGACATGTCGCACAAATAAAATATAAAAATGTAACACTTGCTAGGTACAGTTAGATACATTACATGCAACACTTACAGTGACTCACTGTAGGTTACATACAGATGTCCCGTAAATAAAAAATAAAAATCATAATATCTTAACACTTAGATAAATTGAACTTGAATTTATAAAGCTGCCCTAATGAAAAGTCACAATTGTATGTTGGATTCAGTTCGGCATGGAACATCTTTGCCTGTTCCATCAGCATTGGTCCCGAAATTCTAACTACGTCACTTCGCTGCACACGAAACCACTGAAAAAGAGCTGTATCAAGGTCGCCACATTTACTACCCTGCATTGTTTTTCTGTTTTAAATTTCTTTCTTCGTATCGCTGTCTGAATAAAACTTACACAGTTCATTCTTCTGTTTCTTAATATCGTAAATCGTTGAAATGCCGACATCATACGGTTGGCTGATATTTATAACAGAAGTGCCAGCATCCACTTTCTTGAGAATCTCAACCTTTTCTTAAATGGTGAGGACTTTTAATTCTTTCATTTACTTCTCTCTTCACCATCACTTGGTTGGAAGTTTACGTTTTGAAGACACTGCATGTCGGCAGATATGTACAGACTAGTGATCGCACATCACAAGCAGTCACACTACACCACTCCCTCACCCATATCATCCGTGTTATTGGCACGCGCGCAGGGTCTAGAGGGTGCATAAACTGCGCAAAGAAGAGGAATTTAATGCCGCCGTATTTTTTTTACACACTCAAGACTGGCATTGAACATACACTACGCATGCGCAGCATGTTTAGACGGCTGTAAACTGTGCCAATAATGGGAATTTAATGCCTCTGTAATAATGAATATCAATATTTTTTTTACCGTACCTTAGAAAACATACGGATAGTAGAATTTCGGATACGGGGTGTTCTACTGTATATGCATTCGTAGGTTTGTTTGTTTACTGGTGGTTTTACTTAAGTGACCATGGTTTTCCCTGTTGTGCTGAAGCGGAAAGCTGTTTGTAGGCCATGTTTGTTAGGCTTACCCAATCTTCTTGGTATGGAATAATCAGAGTTCTAGTTGAAGTCTTGTCTTAGCTAATGGGCCCTTTGGTGTATTAATATTTCTAAACTGCTTTTCTGGTATGTGTCTGGGATAACTATTGGCCAGAAATTCATTTTGCAGATGATTTTGTTCCTCTGTTAATGCTTCCCTGTCTGAGCAGATTTTTTTTTTGCTCGGTGGGTAGGTGTGGACAATGTCGGATTTGGTACTTTCTGGACTGTCATATTCAAAATGAAAGTATTGGCCAGTATCTGGTGGTTTTCCCTGGTTATGAGATGGCGTTTCAGGGAAAGGGATGCTATTGTTTGATTTTGTTTCATGTAAACTGAATTGAAATCGCAGAAATATCAATGTTTGCTTTGCTGTTTTTAAATGCACTGTCAACTTGTGTTCAACACATTAAGCTATCATAATCAAAAGAAAGGCTGTTAGTTTCAGTTTAATGAAGTTAATTTCTACCATTAATTTCTATGATCATTTTTATTTTCGTACAGTGAATCAATGTATGTAGTTACACATAGCTCAGTCTAAGACGTATTACCAATTGTTAGGGACCCCTGTTTTTCGTGAAAAGAATTTTGCCTAACTTTGTTCAGTGCCTTACTTGCACATCTGCAGTTCTACTCCGTGGTCAGTGATTAGATATTTTAGCTCTCACGAGCCTTGGGCTTCTTCCGGCAAATCATAGACTTGTGGCGTTGAATGAATGTTATTGTAATTGGCTCAGTCAAATGAGATATGGCTCTTCGCATAGATACGCTGCCAATAACTGTGAAGCAGGATTGAAGATGTTCACGTAAGTCACTGAAACAAACTGTAGGAAAATTCTTTTCGCAAAAAACAGGGAGGGGTCCCTAACAATTGTAAACACATGCTCAAACACAAGCTTACTTATAATTTATGATTGCAAGTTGTTTATGGTCAGATACAATTTTGGTAGCCTTGCAGTCCACATTTAGAGTATTCTTAATACAAATATTTTAACTGTAACCGTGTACAGCGATCAATTGTAAATTGTTGGATCCATGTTTTATGTTGTAATTTTTGAGGTGAAGAGAAATAAATCACATTTTCATTACATATTGAAAAACTGTCAATTTGTGTTATTTTCAGATGCAAAAGTATTGCAAATGAGGGACTTAGAAATGTTCTCACTAAGCCGATAGTTTGTATTAAAAATTTTAATTTTCAATCTCCAAAAACAATTTTCCGGTTTTTTTACCTTACCATTTAGCCAACGTTTGGCTAAACGATTCCGAACAACCTGTGAATACACACATATATATATAAATTTTAAATTTATAGTTTATTACAAATCTAACACCTGTTTCTCATAGAGTAATCTTTTGGCTTTCTAATGATATGTAACACTCCTAGTAAATGTTCATTTGAAAATTTGGTGTGCTGGTTGACCTTCCCATGGAACTGCCCATATGTAACACAATTCTCAAATTGTGGGAAATAGTGTATCTCCTGAATCAAATGTTAATGGATATGTCTCAAAAGCATATTCTTGTCCTTCTTGGAGTTTATATGTGGCGGTTTGACATTCTTGTAGAGGAACAAAAGGCCAGTTCAGGCCCTGCTGCGACGTTAAATAATTAAAAGAATTTGAATTATGCGTTCTGGGCTACGCGATGGATGGGCAGAGTAGGCTGTAGGAGTGGTATTGTTTCCTTCCCCTCGCCGGCTGTACCAGGACAGCTGCGATCAAGGTCATTGACCTGGTGCTCCAGCGTGTCTTCGTACCAATCAGCTGTGCATATCCACGTGCAAACGGAATAAAACAGACAAATTCTTGTATAAATATTTGCAATTTTATTTTCGAAGTTTGTTTGCATGCTAGGTTACCGAGTTCTTGAAAACATTCCACCGTGCTTAGATACCATGTTTTATATAATCGTTAGAGACCTGAAAACATTCGTGTTTTCACTTGGGCACTCTGCAGGATTCCTACAACTGTAAGTTTGTGTCATTTTCACAATTGGTCTTTGACTTATTTGACGTATGCTGGAAGTCTCTGAGCGAATAATGGAAATGTAACTAATACAGACATATCACTTTAAAGTTTAAACGCAAGCAGCTAATGAGCATCTGCCGTCTGCTTCAGTTCAAAAGTATTTTTGTAGGATAACCTTTATGCCAGTGTACTCGCAAATTTACCGGTCTCTAATAATAGTATGTTCCTAGAGTACTGTCGTGCTATCATAGTTTCAACACATTTTGAAAAATAACCAAAATCTAAAAAAGAAATTCCTACCAGCAATTTACACAGTTATTGCCCGTTTCAATGCGGAATCCGTCGACTAACGTTCTTTGATGTGTTATACACGGCACGGCCATAATTCCAAAAGTTCGCCACTCAAAGTTACATAGAAGTACGCGCATTGCAAAAGCAAAGTACTCCACGCTTAGATACCACATTGTTTTTGAGTCTTGTGTAATTACCACATTTTTGTAGCCCTGCTTACATACATCTAAAACATATAAATAGGTTCAAGGAAGGTGGCCCCGTAGTAAAGTAGTTTGTTGGCTCTTATTACTACAAAATATTTTACAAACGGAACCAAGTCTGAAGGGAGTGTGGTTTTCCTGCTGCCGGATGCTTACAAAATTATGGATGCTGTGAGAGGCTTGGTCAAGGGTAGTGTGACAGGTAGGATAACAGAGAGAGGTGTGGGTGGTACTTCCACTCTGCCAGAGTGACATGTGACCTTCTACCTGGCTGTCTACGTCCTTGCCAGTCAATGTAAGTGGAGCAAACAAAGCATACCAGCAGTATTTATATAAATATAGTTATTTTTTAAATATATAATGCATTATCATTCAATGACAAATACTTCATTTCTAATTGTTGCTTAAGAAGGCTGTAGATCTTAATGACAGTGAGGTCATTTGAGATGACACACAGCTTAACACAAGGATAAGAACTGAGAGATGAATCTGTCATGGCCTTTTTCAAGGAACCATCACAGCATTTGAAACGATGGAAAACCGAAATCAGGATGACCGAAATCGGGATTCGAACCCACGTTACATAGTAATTGCTAGTCTAGTGCGTAACCGTTGTAAACTTCGCTCTGTTCCATTCATAATCTGTGATAATGTAAGCTTCTGTGAACATTGTCATTGCGCAACTTGTTCGATAAAATTGCCTTTGAATTCACTTTATAATAAGTAACTTAGCAGAGATGAGTAGAACCAGGTTTAGCCATGCCACCAGTAAAGAGAAAAGAAACAATAATGGCATTTTGTGTACACAAGAGAAAATATAATCACTCGATTTACAACCTGTCTGTTGTGGATGATGATATTTAGTTTGCAAGCATTTGGCTGTTGTTATCTTGCATTATGGTTTTCCTTACAAGCAGCTGTACGAGATAAACATTTTCTGGGAAAATAAACTACATATAAAAATTAAAAAAAGTACATTCAAATTAATTACAGTTGACATTACAGTGATCATATAGATCCTACAAAATATTATTAATATTTCTCTGGCGATAAATCGTGAGTGAGAGGGCGAAAAACGCTTGGTCAGCATTCAACATTGATGCTTTCAGTTTTTCAGTACTGTGAAAGACATGAAAGGGTGGAGGAAACTGTACATCCCCGAAAAAACCAGCTGGCTAGTGGCATCATCCAGTAAAATTCACGTACAAATATGCAGGTCGGCCCTGCCGGGAATCAAACTCTTATCACCATGTTGGTTAATGGTAGTATTGAAACCATTCTCAACTTCTAAATGCAATTGAGTCACAGCGTGTTTGTATATCGACCTTTAATTTAGGATTGTAAATATTGTAGTTGTGCTCATTCAGCTGAAGAATGCTGCATAAACATGTACCGAAATATTGTTTTGATGTATTTTCTGAAGTGTTTATGCTCGGTCTTGAACTTTGTGGCTAGGTTATAGAAAAAAAACACCTTTTGAAGTTTTATCATACATGCTGAGTTTTCATTTCGTATTTATTAAAATTTTGCTCGTAACTTTTGTCTGTATTTTTTATAAAATAGAACATAATTTGTAAGTTTGTGCATGGTAGAGTAGTGAAATATGAAGTAAATTAAACATGCTAGCGAAAAGTAATGTTAATATATTTTATCAAACTCAAAAGAAATTTCGATAAAATACAAATGCACAAAGGAAATTGCATATGGTAAAACAATGTTTAAATACCTGAATACTAGGGACCGGAAAATTTCGCGGATTGAATAACCTTTACGTTAGAATGCACTGTCCTATGCTTACTCAAGTGCCTACTATTTGTCCACTAGCTGCTACTCAGTAGAACGGCAACAATAAACGAATAGACGGGGCTTGAATATGCATAGGACAATGGATTCTAACATGCAGGTCATTCAATCGGCGAAATTTTCCGGCCTCTACTGAATACTATGATAGTATATTTACGTGTTGTTATAGCAAAGTTACACTTAATATTTTATAACTGCATATCAACCATTAACTGCTTATAAAATGTTCTAACTTCGCCTGCAATGCAAAATACGTATGAACTCTCTAATATAATGCTTCCTACCTCCGATCGTCGCTTGATATCTTTAAATTGTACCCAGGCGTGTGTAATGTGGTCCTCACATTTTGATTAATTACAGGCAACATGTAGATGCGAGTGTACACACGTTTAAAATTTCAAATAATGCTACCTGATTGGCTGCTGGAAATGGTCCTCGTTTGGCGTATGGGATACTGGTAGTTAATTTACATCAGGTACTTGCAAAGTTTGTTAAATTTCAAGAGTGTGTAACTTAAAGATGTGTGTAGAGAATTTCTCACTTGAACTGCACGGATTAGAAGAAGTGTGTATTCAAGTCGACTAGAATACAGTCTGGTGGAAAACTGCTGAACTACAAATCCATCATTTAGACAGCAAAATGAGGACAGTCTAGAAATACATTGTCCTATATATTTATGAACTCAGAATAGCCGGTAGAATATGAGTATGAGGCCCGGCACCCGGTCCTCGCAAGGTTGCTTTTGCCCACTCACACACACGTATGGGTATGTGTGTACATATATATATATATATATATATATATATATATGTGTGTGTGTGTGTGTGTGTGTGTGTGTATATACATTTGTAAAGGTAGGCTACTTATATAATTATACATACAGGATGTCCCGATTCAAATGCATAATAAGCACATCACACAAATCCTGGGCTGGATTGGAGATTAAAATTTTAGTGGCAAAATGTTGTACAATGATATTTTACATGCATGGTGTGGCAACTTAACACTATAGTTCATCCTATCTTATGCTCCATAGATGACTTAATAATCTTACTACTACTGTTCTGACCTGCATATTTTGGGTGCAAGTTAAAATCCAGAGCAGTACAAACATGATTCTATGTTTACTTGATATAACATAAAATATTACCTGGATGTGGAGCGCAAGAGGAGACTTCCTTCATCCAGTGTACACGTAAAACTTTGTACGATATTTTTCATGCAATCTTGCCACAGTTTGCATGTATAATCTATGATATTTTGCCAATAACATTTTTGTTTCCAATTTTACCCAGGATTCACATGTTATGCTTATTATGAGTTTGTGGACATCTTATAAGTACATGTGTTTATTATATAAATGCACACACAAAATACTTCAGATGCATTCCATGGTCACGTGTGGAACACTTTCACAAATTTTTTCTTTCATTATTTTCGTATAATTATTAACATAAATTTTTATTACATGTCGTGCTTGCTAGGAGGAAAGTACTTTCAATCACTGAATTCTTGATGTATGAAAAGTTGTAATTTATCTGTTGTGTACTTTGAAAATTCAGTTCTCTGAAAATTTATTAAACACTCCTAGGTTATTCACAACATCTGGAGGTGAAATTTTTAACAACCGATACTCCAGGGACCAGAGGAATGGTACTTTTTTTACAAGTGACTTGTCACAGTTCACAACAAACACTGAAGCAAATTTCCATTTTTTCATTTCTATACATAAATAGTTCCATATCCATTGAACATACATTAAGCACAGACAGAACTAGATTCTGCAAATAGAACATTATGAGTGGTCTAACCTGCACATTGCAGCTGAGTGCAGAGGAACTGCAGCCTGTTCCTGTATCATAACAGACTCCGGCTCGTAAGGGCATGGTTCACTGACGCACTGTTACAACATGGCTTCTGCCATGGGGCTTGAATAATTTTGAGACAGAAATCTCCAGTGATACAACATAGCACCTAACGTGGGGCGTGAGCAGTTCTTGACTGTTAGTTTTGAAAGAAGAACAATGTCCCAAGAGAAGAGATTCTACAATGATATTTCTTCACCATGAGATTTTCGTTCAACATGCTGCAATAACACACACACCTGTGTGTTAATGTTTGTTGTTTGAGTAACTACTACCAACATCACAGGGCATCATGGGAGCGACTCACCAAACTAAGTAAACCAGAGAAATATATTTGTAAGCAGTGTGATTTTTCTAAAAAAAAAAAAAATTGTGTCACAGATGGCATAAAAATTTACTGGTTTATTATTTTTATGGTGTGATAAGATAACAAGGTAAGTGCTAAATTGTGCTGTTCTTCTAAAAAAATTGTATTGGCACAGTTGTTGACATTCAAAAATAAAAAGGACCTAAAATTTACATTTTAAATAACGTGGTAGTTTTCTGCAAATCTGTTTAAAAAATATAAGGACATAATTTTGTTTCTAACTGTGGCAATTATGTTAATGACAACAGGGTATTTTTAAAACAAACAAATGACTGATGGTTTCCATATAACACAAAGTAACAAACTAATTATAGCTAGTAAAACTGAAATACAGGGTAACTCTCATGTTCAAAATTTGGTTAGTGTTTATATTCATTGTAACCCTACCTTAAGTGCAGATAAATTTTTGTGTAGGATATAATAAAGTCAGCGTAAATATTTTGGCTGTCTTAATTCAGAAAAAAAAATTTGCGAGGAAGAGCAGGAAATTTTTTTTTGTTTTGGAAGAAAGGCTGGTCCAGAAACTTCCAAATTTGACTTATCTTACTGTAAAAAGTCTATACGAAATTTGACGCTTACAAAAATTAAATTGCAGAGAATATTACAGAACGGGGAAGGAAACCGACACATTGAGTGAAAATAATAATAAATAAATTGATCAGGTAGACAATGTTAATGCTGATTGCTATTGTAGGTTAGGACATTCAAAACCTACTGATGTTCGAAAGGTTGAAGGAAAAGGAGGGGGTAGAAAAAGCCACGGAAAAAATGTGTTTCAATAAACATGTGGGCTAACCGAACGGCTGAAGACGTGTCATCAAAACTATATAAACATTGGATTGAATAAGGAGGTCAAATTCATCAAAAGGACACACAGTATTTAAGATGGTTCAAATTGAATGAAACAAATGTAGGAATTACACAAGTAAAGAGGAACAAAAAATTTAACTAATTTTTGAGGATTTACGTGAAGGGGGCAGAGTATTGTCATGAAAATTTGTTTTAGGGTATAAATAATTAATATTGCACATTTCTTAGTCAAAATTACACTGTACTGTATTCGTAGTTTGTTTAGGCTAGTTGAAACACTTCCACCAGTACTCTAGGTTTGTTTATAGCCGTTTAAAATACCTACATGTATTATATCCCAAATTGAAAGACAACTTTGTTTGGTTAGAAAAATGTAAAAAAAAACTGGTAGTTGGGAATAACTTCGTTTAAATGTAACACAAAAGGTAATTATTCTTTTTACTCACAAGTGTGACAATATAGGCACTACTACACAAAGAAATGTTTCAGTGAAACAATGGCACAAAAAATACTATAAAAGAAAAAGTCAGAAGCATTTAAGAAAATTCAGTTTTTCTTTTTTACATATTTTTACTTCTCTTTTATTTCACCCCGCAATTGACTAAAGGTCTATGCTACCAAAGTGTATAATAGCAAGTCAGAGAATTATCAAAAAATTCTATTCAGCTGTTAATAAGACTTTTGCAAAGACTAAAAATACAATTTAAGTAGTTCTTTTTTATAATTTTCCAGACAGAAATATAAAATTTTCCTTGATTTTCACAAACAAGAATTTTTTTTATTTATTCAACAAATGTTCCAATAAATGTAAAGAATTAAGTTCTTTTCTAACACTGTTATGTTGTCCAGCCAGTCAACTTCACAAAATTTCAGCAGAAATAACAAACTGACAATGAAGTATAGATGTATAGTCATCTACTGTATATGCAAGGGTAATTTCTGGAGGAAAAAATTTAATGATATTCTCAAAACTCCATTATTTTTTATCCTATAACTTTTATGGCAACTCAAAATGAACAAAGAAAGAAAATTCCCTGAAATTTCTCAGATGGACCAAAAATTCAACAAAATTTCCTTGATATTTCCAGATGGACACAATTTCCGTGATAATTTCAGATTTTCCAAATGGGTGGCACCCTGTAAATATCACTTTCATAAAGCATTATCAAAACACGAAACTGCATAACTATATAAAATAGAAAGCTTTTATAAAATAAAAATTTCAGAGTGAAGAGATTTTGGTTAGTGTTTAACAATGAGGTCTTCTGTGCTGATGATATTGAAATAATGTATTTAAGCAGAGGAAGACTACAATGACCAGGGGAAAATTTATATTAATGGTCCCTGACAAATTACTTCAAACTAATTCTTTTAGATCCATAGCAGGTACTAAAACATTCATGAAATATGAATTTTGATACCTAAAACTACATTTAACACTTTATGGTTATGTTTCATGTTAATATGCCTCGAAACCATTCAGACTGAAAATAATTATATCTAGTGATTTTAATAGAGATTACAACAGTGATTTAAAAACTATATATTAAAAAAATCTTCATTAGAATCTAAAATATAAAATATGTGATTCCACAAAAGCTAAGTATTCTTATGTTGGTAGGCTATCTAACGGTAGTGTAGCGTAGGTCGCCAAAATATCTCAAACAATATCTCATGTCATATTCAGTGAATAAAATAAAGAAGTTTGTAATGTAATGAAAGAAAAGACAACACAAGGGTTGATTTTCACTCATTTTAATATTAAAAAAAAAACTGTTGTCTGATGGCTGTTAAAAAATAATTGATCACTTCAATGCTGTCTTAACAACCAACCCTATTAAACTATTAAGTGTTTCTTCTAATAAGAATAGAGATTTACAATCAGGTGAGGATAATATAACTTTAATTAATTAAGTTTATAAAATTAGCAAATCAATACCTTTTACCTCTATAACTGAAAACCACATTGTAAACACAGTAAATAAATCAAAAATCCTTTAACACTTATGATACTCCTAGTCATACAAATGGATGCAATGGTTAAGTTGGCACACTTTAAGAGTAGAAAAATGTGCAAAGACGTAAATGTGGTTGCAGCAGTTCCAGAATCAACATGATGTGGAAGATGTATGGCATGTTGATGACAACAAAGGTTGAGGCTAGTGTCCATTTCAGCATGGGGGTTTCACCCACCAACAGAATAGAAAGGCAGTCGATCAGAAGTGGTAAAATCACCAAGGCAAGAGTTCAAGGATACCAGCTGTATTGTAAAGTTCCCCTTTAGTCGGGCAGTTGCGCAGCACATAAGTGGTTTTTGTTATACCTGTAGCCGATTGGATAAAATTTCAAAAGAATGCCACACAAGTAATATAAAAGATTCACGTCGTAAACCTTGTGTGTACATATGTCTCATGAAAAGCAGTGAAACTAGCCTTCATACAACTACAAGTAAATGGTGTTGCGATACTGTTTGTGGATACTGGTACCTTTACAGACATAATTTAGAGATAAGTTGCTTAACCATTTTTCAGGATTACTAAAGGCTGCTATAGGTCATTCAGGATATAACAAGCACTAAAGATTTAACTTTTGAAAAAAATTACTAGCTGTAACTGCATATTATTCAACAATGATGATGATGCGATACTCATTGTATGGTTGGCAGCCAATTACCAAATGTAGCTCCATCTATTTTCTTGTAAAATAAAACATTACTGAAATAAAACTTAATCAACCTCTCATATTTTAAATGCTTTGAAACATTTATTAATGATCCAATTTACATACCTAGCAACTATAATTTGACTTAGAGCCAACACAAACTTACACTACTGGGTCATTGAACATTTAACTGTTATTTGGATACTGCCTCTCATGCTCTATACTGCAGACGTTCATAAGTCCACTGAGAGGGGGCACAAGAGTTAGCTTCGCCACTTTGTTTAGAAGCGTAGTTAGTTGAGTGGGTTTGCTCATTGTTCAATAAATAGGGGTTTCTTATAACACGTTCAAAAGAATTACGAATTACTGTTTAATGAATAATCATTGTCGAATGATGTGAATTCAGGTATTGTGTAAATTATGTTTTACAACTGCCAAACTTTGTACGTGGCATTAGAAGCAGTATTTTTTTTCTGTTTCACACATTAAGAAAATACCTTATTTATTGTTTCTGTTAAGTGTGTTGTCGTCGTTCATGGCAGTACATTTGAACGAAATCGAAATTTTGTGTGTCATTATGTAATGTTTTTTATAATGGTGGTTTTGAGTTTCAAATATGAATACAATGTGCACCCATTTATGATATTTGTAACGGCAATACAGTCGATGCACAGAAACCAGTATTACATTAACATTAACTTGCAGGTATTTGTAACTAAGACTACTATTGACAATAGCAATTATTTAACACCTGTTTATTTGTTGAGTAGATATTGTACATATCGTTTTTGAACCAGTGTAATATAAATGAAAAATACTGTGCAATCCTATGTGAATAAAAGCATGTGACAATGTTTAAATTGTCTCGTCTCCTCTTGTATTATTTTTGTCTCGTCTTGAAGCATCCTGCACCAACGGAAGAAATTTGATAGATAAACGTTAGTCCTAAAATCGAAAGTCATTCATAATTAAAGTCAGTTTAGGCCCTGGTGCTGCCCGCGCGTGGTAAATTTGCCACTCCCTATCCTTTCATTGGTTGTTTGGGCCGCAGCCCACTCGCACGACCGTCCTTGGCAACGTTGCGATGATTTCTCTCTCTCGGCGATGGTCTTTTTCCTGACCCTGTGACCACTACTGTGTATTTCTCAGCTAGCCAATCACAGGCTTGACCCTCGTTTGTTGCCTAATAAGGAGTACAAGTCTGTCTTACAGGCCCCCTTCCCTCCCACCATTCACCAACACTACATACAACTATAGTGTCAGCCAATGGTTTACCAGGCTTCAAAACGCTTCCTAATACGGCAGAGGCCAAACAAGAAATAAACATGAAAAGAATTTGATGCTTGTACCCCCGACCAAATATGGTATAGATTGGGTACCCTTGTTCAAACAAAGCTATGCTGCCATTGCCCTACTGCCATGTGGTTATAATTAAATTCATAGTTACCTAATTGAATTTTAAATGTCTGATATCAAAAATGATATGTGATTCCTTCTCCCAATACACTGTCACCTTTGGAATTTAATATTAATAAAAAAATTACGTAAAAGTGTCCATCATATAGGCCGATAACCCTGAGGCCTGCAATGTTACATTACCCCCCCCCCCCCAAC
>PNEQ01089075.1:0-12814 GCA_003012365.1 Medauroidea extradentata | reverse complement strand
ATTACATATAATTTTTTGTATACTTTGTTTTATGTTAAAATGTTATTCCACCTTCTTTACAAATCAATTAAAATGTTGGTCACATTAATACACCTACTTGAGTAGCATCTAGATCTTTTGTAATTGGCATCCGATGACAAAGATACAGTCAAACACCACCCTCATTTACTTGCAATCACATTTCGCATCCTCGGCCAAACAACACCACCACAATTCACACTTGGCTGCCTGAAACCTCATGGGTCAGCAATACAAAAACCCTAAACCTCGATTGCCCGTAACCTCTTGGGTCAGCGAGTACAAAGCCCTAACTCTTACCTGCCCAAAACCTCTTGTGTCAGTGAGATAATAAACAAAATTGTGGATGAGAGACACTCTCCACTACACAACACCTCACAGTGAACATGAACAGTTCACATCTTTCATAAACATCACATCACACTTCCTTAGTCATCTTCAGCAAACATGTTACATTCTTTACTAGGCAAAAAAACAATTTTATATCACACATTATTTTCAACATCACAAAAACCTGAGTTAAACAATTCAACTTTGAACCTCCTGTTTTATTATTATTAACATAAATTTATTTCACAACATTTACATTTTCCATCTTTAACAAATTTGTGACCAACAAATAAAATAAACAAAAATTCAAATTATTACAGTACTTGCTTTCACATTATCAAATATTTTTCTTCACCCTTATTTCTTCAAACACCTATGTCCATTCCACATGGAATTATTAGAATTTATTATTAATTGCAAAATCAGAATCCTTGACATTTCATTACATTTATAAACAAATAAGTTCCATAAAAATGTTTCTTCTTGGTTAATTGCTTAAATTTACCATCAAATTTAAAAATTACCTGTAAACCTTTACTTCATTATACATATACAACAATGTTCATAAACCTCATTTATATTATTCATTCGTGCATCCATAATACATTTTTTTGCTAATTTTTTTCTCTCTGAATATTTCATATTCATTATTTATTAATATGTCATTTTAAATCATTAGTCTTCATTATGGATAATAGCTCGAATAAAAAAAAAATATGTATTAAAACTTGTTACCTTCAATATTTGTTAATTACTGTAAAAGCTTGAAAAATTACTATATTCATTTACCATTATACATTAAAAAAAAGTACATTTACAAATTAATATTTACCAAAGGAATTGGCAGTTTTTAATATTAGCTTTACATAGGCCTATTCCCAACTATTTCCAGTATACATTTTTTCCTAAATAAAATTACCACCTAAAAAAACATTTTCTTACTTTGTGTGGTTTACAATAGCCTAGTTTGAATCTTTCATATTTTTCCCATTTAGACAAAAAATTATTTTTAATCTTTTATGTTTTCCATGGTCTAAGTAATGTCACATGCCAGTTGGCATTGTTCACTTGGTACACATTGTGACCTACACTTTTTTCTATTCTGAATGGGCCTTCATACAATTTAAAAATTTTTTTAATGATTTTCTTCATGAAGGATAACGAGTGGAGATGTGACTGGACAAGGAGAAGGCTGAATGCTACAACAGTAGGCTTACCCCATCTTAAAGGATAAGATATAGTGCAAATAAAGCTTCATTAAAATAAAAATTGGTGACGGTGAACACACGTGCCCAAGAGTACTAACACATGGAGATTGGGTGGCGGGAGGCTTGCCAACAGTGTCCACCATCTGGCGGTGTGACTTAACCCCCAAGCAAACGCACACTGCTGGCGGCCTGGCCAGTAACGCATGGCATGTGACACATTGCAGTCACACATAGGTTGGCATGTGTGTGGTTATTTGTTTACTCATGTTAGTATCAACTTGTTAGGACAAGCACATAAAAAATTAGGGGGCCTAACTTGTGGACAGTGGGTTGTTGTATCATATGAAGAAAAACTATATCCTGGAATAATAGTGCAGATTCATGCTTCTGACAAGATTGAAGTTTCCGTGACGACACAAGCTGGGGTTTCACATCACACATCTTAGCAGACTTGACTCATCTGCTATAGCCAAGAAGAGTAGCACTGGAGTGAATAAACAAAATATGGCATGCAAACTACTATAGTGGGCTACATTTACTAAGAGCGTTGTTAACAACCTGCACCCTAATGGCCTGCATGTGCGGTGGATGGAAGTGATTAGTTCAAATTCGAGAAAAGTCCCAAAAAATTCACATTATAAAATAAGGTTAAGGGCTGGGTGATCTATGCACTTTGGTAGCATAGACCTTTAGTAAATTGTGGGGTGAAATAAAAGAGAAGTAAAAATATGTAAAAAAGAAAAACTGAATTTTCTGACTTTTTCTTTTATAGTATGTTTTGTGACATTGTTTCATTAAAACATTTCTTTGGGTAGTAGCGCCTATATTGTCACTCTTGTAAGTAAAAGGAATAATTACCTTTTGTGTTACATTTTAACCAAGTTATTCCCAACTACCAGTTTTTTTTTACATTTTTCTAACCAAACAAAATTGTCTTTCAATTTGGGATATAATATATGTAGGTATTTTAAAAGGCTGTAAACAAACCTAGAGTACTGGTGGAAGTGTTTAAACTAGCCTAAACAAGCTACGAATAGTGTAATTTCACTAAGAAATGTGCAATATTAATTATTTATACCCTAAAACAGATTTTCATGACAATACTATGCCCCATTCACGTAAATCCTCCAAAATTAGTTTAATTTTTTGTTCCTCTTTACTTGTGTAATTCCTACATTTGTTTCATTCAATTTGATCAATCTTAAATACTGTGTGTCCCTTTTGATGAATTTGACCTCCTTATTCAAGCCAATGTTTATATAGTTTTGATAACACGTCTTCAGCCGTTCGGTTAGCCCACATGTTTATTGAAACACATTTTTTCCGTGGCTTTTTCTACCCCCTCCTTTTCCTTCAACCTTTCGAACATCAGTAGGTTTTGAATGTCCTAACCTACAATAGCAATCAGCATTAACATTGTCTACCTGATCAATTTATTTATTATTATTTTCACTCAATGTGTCGGTTTCCTTCCCCGTTCTGTAATATTCTCTGTAATTTAATTTTTGTAAGCGTCAAATTTCGTATAGACTTTTTACAGTAAGATAAGTCAAATTTGGAAGTTTCTGGACCAGCCTTTCTTCCAAAACAAAAAAAAATTTCCTGCTCTTCCTCACAAATTTTTTTTTCTGAATTAAGACAGCCAAAATATTTACGCTGACTTTATTATATCCTACACAAAAATTTATCTGCACTTAAGGTAGGGTTACAATGAATATAAACACTAACCAAATTTTGAACATGAGAGTTAACCTGTATTTCAGTTTTACTAGCTATAATTAGTTTGTTACTTTGTGTTATATGGAAACCATCAAGTCATTTGTTTGTTTTAAAAATACCCTGTTGTCATTAACAAAATTAATTATGTCCTTATATTTTTTAAACAGATTTGCAGAAAACTACCACGTTATCTAAAATGTAAATTTTAGGTCCTTTTTATTTTTGAATGTCAACAACTGTGCCAATACAATTTTTTTAGAAGAACAGCACAATTTAGCACTCACCTTGTTATCTTATCACACCATAAAAATAATAAACCAGTAAATTTTTATACCATCTGTGACACAAAAATTTTTTTTTATTTTTAGAAAAATCACACTGCTTACAAATATATTTCTCTGGTTTACTTAGTTTGGTGAGTCGCTCCATTCCTCTGGTCCCTGGTGTATTGGTGAGGAATCGAATAGTAGCACTGGAGTGAATAAACAAAATATGGCATGCAAACTACTATAGTGGGCTACATTTACTAAGAGCGTTGTTAACAACCTGCACCCTAATGGCCTGCACGTGCGGTGGATAGAAACTTTAGTGATAAGTTCAAATTTGAGAAAAGTCCCAAAAATTCAAATTATAAAATAAGGTTAAGGGCTGGGTGCTATCTATGCACGTAAATTTTGCAACTACTGTATTCACTTTATCATACGTTTGGTCCTTAACCCAAGTGCACTGCATGTCTAGCCTGTCCTAGCATGATGTATTCGTGTACATGGCGATGGTTTGTTCACCCGACCCTGTGACTAATACTGTTCAATTCTGAGCTAGCCTATTACAGGCGTGGCACTCACCTACAGCATTCAAGTTAGTCTTACAGCCTCGAAATATGGTGAAATCATAGTCTAAAAAGAGTAAAAAAACTTTCAATGGATATATGTTCTACATAGATTAGATTTGATTCAAAGGTTATCGGACGTAGTGCAATTACTGAATCTACCCAAATCTACAGCGAAAGCCGTAAGCAATAGTTCTGCTAAAATTAAAGAAAGTGTAAAATGTTGGTGCTATTGACTGCTATTAAAGTGGTCCACTCACACTAGTTTGTTCTACACTAGAGAACATGGAGAAGGTGCTCATTTTTTGGATAGAAGACCAGAATCAGCAGAATTTACTATGGAATACAGCTATCATTCAGAGCAAGGCATTGTCATTCTACCCATGTTTGCAAGGGGAAGGCTAGGGGAACAAACAGTTCAACGCCAGTCATGGATGGTTTGATCGCTCCAGTAGACGTCACAATTTGCAAAATATAAAAATTTCCAGTGACGCAGCAAGTTCAGACACTGGTGCAGCAGCAAGTTTTGTTCTTGATCTAGGGAATATTATTGAACAAGGAGGCTGTTCGGAGAAGCAGTTGTTCAATGTTTTGGAAACTTGATTCGATAGTGCTTTTTACGAGTGAACCTAACCTGTGCCCTATGTGGGGAATTACTTTATTTTGTATTCAGTGGCGTGGGAACAGGGGGTACAGGGGTACATTGCACCCTCCAAATTTTGGGTGTGGGGTACAATATATCATTTTTACCCCCCTACATTTGTGTTAATGAAAAGCATTTTAAAATTAGATGAGAACTTACTTTGTATATTTTATTAATTTAAGTAATCTACTGTCAAAATCACAATAGGTCCTTCTGACTATGGTGGAATTTGATATCCACCACTGGGGGGGAGGGATGAGGAAGGGTGTAAGTTAAGAGCATTTTCTGCATAAAAGAAGAACTGTTTTCAGTGACTTCACTGAGTTTTATAATTTTACTCACGTACACAGTGTTTAAATAATAGCGAATGGTGAAATGAATTATAGGATGCCTGCTCCATGTAACATCAAAAATATTATTGATAACAATTACAATGAATAAAATATTGATATCTTGAGATAGATAAAGGTTGTATGACAATACATATTGATAAAACTGTAGGATTTAACCACGGTTTATATGATTTATGGTTGGTAGTACTTGCTTTTTGGATCGTCTGTTTAGGAAGTTTACAAACTGTGTTACCCCTCCCCCCAACCTTGTAATTAAGTAATTTTATCCAATAAATAACATATATAACTTTTTTCTTTGGATATTTTCATTCACTTTATTTTGAAGCAAACACCACCTCAATATCTCAACTGCATGATTAGATAGATATCATTAGCTATTCAAAAACCAATTTTACATCTTTTAGCCCTTTTAGGTGTTGAATTTCTAAAAGTCTTAGTTACATATCGTAGACAGACATTTGTATAAGTATCCAATTGAACTGAAAATTAAGTCTGTAACACATAGACACAATCAACAATTCTTTGAAAAAACATATTAACCTGGAGAGTTTACATTTACAAATATCCTCAAATGTATTTAAAACCATTTACGTATTTATCACCACGAAGCGCAAAGCAGCTTTATATCTCGAATGACTGAGCGAGGAGGTACAGCGTTAACACTCTGCATTGGAGTCGCATTCAGGAGGACTTGGGGTATCGAACCGGCCAACTTGATTTCAGTTTTCCATGGTTTTTATAAATCGCTCAAGGCAAAAGCTAGGGTGATTTCTTAACAAAGGCCATGGCCGACTCCTCTCTTGACTCCTGTTATAGTACCAACTTATGTGTCATGTGACCTTGCTGATGACTGAATGTAAAGCCAACTTACCTACCTACCTATCTATATCACGAATTAAACTATATTGATGATATTTCTAAAACACTTCTCACATTTTTCACCCCCTTAGAGACTAAATTTAGAAAAATCTTTGAATAACATGTTATAATATTTTATGGGTGTGAATAACATAATGATAGTCAGTTGGGTCCAAGATATATCAATTCATTGAAAACACTTTTCACCTCTTACACCATTTTCACCTTCTTGGGTATCAAATTTCAATAAATAGTGATATTACTTTTCAGGCATTCAAGTAGCATCATTCTTAAGAAATACTGACATCAGTATTTGAAAGTTTGATGGTGTAGATGATAATAGTTTATAAATCGAAAACACATTTTTTTACCTCTTGGGGTCTATTTTAAGAAAATCAGGAAATAGTATTTTGGATTTTTTCATAAGTAGCATAATCATAAAGCCAAAATCACTTCAATATCTTAAACGGTTCAGTAGATATGGAGAAATAATGGAAAACATTTTTCACGTTTTTCCACCTCCTAAAGTATTGAATTTCAAAATGTCTTGAAATCTCATCTTAGACAGTTTGTATAAGTATCCAAGTGACACAAAAATCACAAATGTAGCCCATTCATTTCCAGCTACATAAACAATTAATATAAACCATGTTTTCTCCCTTTTCATCTCATGGGAATCATGTACCGAAAAATCCTAAAAATACTTTTTTGATATTTAGGTAATCATTTTGAAGCAAAAACCAGTTATATATCCAGGTCTTCCACCTTTCCCACATTTGATATTAACGCATCTGAAACAAGATAATGAGCCAGCCTCGGCTAAAACGATTTGCAGATTACATGAAACAGCAGCCAATGAAAAATAATCTACGGATTTATTCACGACTCTACTCGCGCTGATTAAAATTTTAAAAAGCATATTTTAACAAAGATAATTTGACAGACTCTTTAAAAATACACTCAAGAAAGCTAATTTTGATTTTAATTTTTTTTCTTAATCTTAATCTTGATATATAAAATGAAGTGTCTTGACTGACACACTCACTCACTCATCAACACACAGCCCAAACATCTAGACCTAGAACTATGAAAATTTGAGGGAAGCTTCCCTTGGCCAGTAGGCACCCACTAAGAATGGATTTTTCGAAATTTAATTATTAAGGAGGTGAAATGTGGTTTCAAAGAATCCCTGATATCTCACTAACCGGGAAAGCTATCATAATTTTTTTGACTTCATAATATTGCCCAAAGAAATACGTATTTGTGAATTTTTCGATTTTGTGAAATTCAAAATTACCGTGGTGAAAAGCAGTAAAATGTGTTTTTCATTAATTCGTGATTTCTCCTAAACCATTTCAGATAGTGAGGTGAATGTTTATTTAAAGTGATGCTAAAGTAAGTATCTAAAAAGTGTTTTTAGAATTTTTCGAAATTCTATTTGAAAGCTCTTAAAAAAATAAAATGTGTTTTTAATTAATCTCACTTATCTCCTACCCCAGTAGAAATATTGAAATGGTATTTGCTTTAAAATAAATCTTATGTAAATATCAAAATAAAATTTCAGGTTTTTTCGAAATTCGTCCTTGAAAGCTGTTAAAAAAATTAGTTGTTTCTTCAAATAATCATCTGTACCGCTTATACCCATTGAGATATCGAGAATATTTTTATATAATTGAGGCTTATGTAAGTATCTACAAATAAAATTCAGGATTTTATGAAATTCGAATATTAAGGATGTGAAAAGCAGTAGTAAAATGTTACATTCTCCCAAAAAAGAGAATGATCACGGAGAAATAATTCAACAGTTGTTTATTTTGCCAACCTACTCATAAATATAACTTCTTTGGACTGTAGTCTGTGCATACGAAAGAATTATCACGCCTGACTTTAAGCATTCACTCAGGTATTATATAAAGTTTGTGGTATGGGAGGGGTGGGGTTACGAGTTCATATCCCGTGCAAGATTTTGTGATGGGAATTACTATGACATCATGCGAACATACACTGAGCTAAGAAAATTTATAGTTCACCGTTATTGAGGATGCTAGCTGTTAAATGCCTTCATCACATATTTTATCCGCAGTTACTGTTTTCATTACATAAATTGACGCAGGCAAAGCCACAGCCGGACAGCTAGTATTTACATATAAATAAGGTCCACATCAAACGAATTGTCTCGACATAGTGTGCCGAGAAAGTGCTCACATCAACCAGGTAGAGTATAGAGTGTACAAACCATCTAATAAACTGGACCTCGTGCCTAGCGAAACACGTCCTCGTATCTGCATGAGTTACTACCTCGAGCTGTGTGTGGCTTTCGTGTGTGAACTCGTTACAGTCCTAGATGAAAATGTTCAAAGTTGTAGGTTACATACCGTGTGTGAAAGTGTGTGAAAATGAGCGATGCTACCACAACATGGTGGTCACATTCGCGAACTAACACGCTTGAAATCCGCAGCATAACAGAGGACCTAGACAAAAATGTAAAAAATATCTTTTTCAAACACTGTGTCCACCGAACAGCACATACCTGAGGTCTTCGATCAAAGGACGTGTGTGTGGCCCTCAGATCTTCGGAAGTCCTCAGAGCCCCGCTGAAATATTACACACACGTCTTCGAATACTGCCTTGAACACACATGCACACACACAGATATATGTATGTATGTGTGTCTATATATGTATATATATAATAATAATAAAACTATCATCATGTAATGTTGGCGTCATTATCTACCAGAATTAATTTTAAAATTTGACTAGCAGTAAATAATTATTTTTCTGGAACATTGGAGGTTAGATAACCCTTAATTCATAACTGTCTTTTTTCCAGTGTTTAAATATTTGCATTAATTGTGTAAAATTTGTGCTTAGGTTATTTTATTTGAGGGATATAAAAAAGCGTTTTGGAACAAGAGCACCATTTTACTGAACCATGTAATCCTGAAATTTTATAATATATCCAGGTATCCATGAGAATCATTGTGAAATTACAGTTGCTTTTTTTTTTTTTATCATAATATAGGAATAGGGAGTGTGAAATTTTTACAATTCTTTGGTTTAAATATCTTTGTGATATGACATCTTCTATATTATAGCTAGGCAATATTGTGTTTAAGGAAAAATTGCTTGTAAAAAGTAATGAAATGTGAATTTTCAATCATCCAAATTGTTTTTAATACAGATTCAATTTTTGTATTTTAATTTCTTGGGAAACTTAACAATCTTTGGAATAAACTGTACACATTTTAATAATTTCTGAAGCAACGAAGTTTATTAACTTTGTAATGTTTGTAGTCATGTACACTCACTAAATGTTAAGTTAAATATGTAATTTGTTGGGATCCTGGCCAGAATATAATGATACTCATTGTAAGTTACAATAATCATCAGCTTTGTTCTTTTGTTCAACATCCTTACAATCCCAAGTCTAGTCGTGAAAATGTTGAAAATGTTTAACTGTGCCATGCTGACCTTGTTAGCTTGCTTTTTTCTACACTGCCCTGATTATTGTGTATCAATTGTATTGCTTGGTTCTTTGTGTTACTTATATATTGTTTCTTTTGTGTGTAGTTAGTATATTGCTTATCAAATTAAATTTCTACTTTTAATAGTAACTTTATGCTAAAGTTAATGAAACGAACTATAATTAACTTGTGGTTTAATATATTTTCAGGAAGGAATGTGTGAATCTAAAGAAGGCTACGTTGGGCGAACAAATGCAAATGGCATTGACCTAAACCGAGATTTCCCAGACCAATTTGATGACAATTTTGGTGATTTGGATAAAGATATTGTAAAAGGCCGTCAAAATGAAACATTGGCAATGATGAAATTTGTTACGTTAAATCCATTTGTTCTCTCTGGCAACCTCCATGGAGGTGCTGTGGTTGCAAGCTATCCTTTTGATGATTCAGGGTATGTATTTTTGCAATTATCTTTAATACTATGTCAAAATAATGGACATGAAGGAGTACTGTAAAATCGGTTTTGTTATAACTTGTCATATGTATGTTTATAGTTATTCCAGTCAAGAAAAGTGTTACTTAAGTATATTTGTACTGCAGAGGAAATGTCTACAATAAGTAAAATATGATTTAATGATAGTGAATATTGGAATAAGTGTCATTTAAATATGTACACTAGGACAGGTTAGGTTAAATGAAACAATTAGTCGAAATAAGTTTGTACTTAATATGGGTTGTTACGATATTTGAGTGATTCCTGCAATGGGTTTGTATTATAATCAGAAAAATTTTTTAGACGTACACAATTGCGGGTGAATGCTGCAGTATCACAGAAAAACCTACAATAAAACCAAAACAAAAAAACTTACTAAGAAAAGTCAGTAAGCTGTTGTCAACAGACATAAAACATACAGATACAGTAATTCATGAAAGGAGTGTAGTCATATCCCAGAAGACGACACAAGGACAAAAACTGATTTAAAACAACACAAAATTAATTCCCAAGTGGAATATTGTTGATATGGAGAAAGACGACACAAATAACAAGAGACGGACAAACAATAAAAACCAGCAAAAAAACGGGGTTTGTGTAAACTGCACCAAATAAAAGTACGACTACACAAATAACTAGAGACGAATGGATGAAAAACGCAGGCAAGACACAACACAGACAAAAACAGACAAAATAATAGTAGGCTTCTCAAGACAACAACAGATGCGATGTTTCAGGAACTGGTATCTGTTCCCGCTCTCAAGACAACAACAGATGCAATGTTTCAGGAACTGGTATCTGTTCCCGCTTTCAGTCTGCTGGAGTTCCTCAGTCTGTGCATGTGCCTGAAGACAGGAACAGATTCCAGTTCCCGAAACATTGCATCTGTTTTTGTCTTGAGAAGATAACTATTTTTTAGTCTGTTTTTGTCTGTGTTACGTCTTGCCTGTGTTCACATCCATTCGTGTCTCTCGTTATTTGTGTTCTCTTAGTCATTCATCCATTTAATGCCTTTTACACACACCCCATTGTTTTGTTGGTTTTTATTTTTTCGCCTGTCTTTTGTTGTTATTTGTATCGTCTTTCTCCGTGTTGTAAATTTATATTATGACGAATTGTTTTATTGTCCTGTAAATTACCAGGCTGCTGTAAATGGAATTTGCACTCACCGAATGTCCTGTGCCACCTATTGCTAATTCTTCAGTTAGAACTTAAAGTTGACAGACTACCGTTTCTAAAGTAAATTCTTGTGATGTTGTAACTTAATATTGTTTTAAAAATAATTTTTGAACAGTTTTTACTGTCTGGTTATAAAGTGTTTGCTATCATTAAATTAATATACTGATTCTTTAATATAATTCTGTTATAGTATCACGTTTGAGTATCTGTTCTATTGAACTCTGGTGCAAAACAAATAGTCATGATATGTCAATGTGTGCCTGGCGATCATGTTCATTTGTGGAACTATAAAAAGGCTTTAATAAATATATATACACACACACATGTACTATGCCCGGCAGTTAACTTGGCGCCTGAGCTCCATAATGCTATCAGGAAGGGAGGGCGAGGAGAAACTGATATGCTATTGTCTGGGGCAGCTACCAGGTTGATACTACCAGAATGGAAAACATTTGGCTCGTGCTGCAATACACCACTACATATGTGCAACATATTTGTGAATTGCAGCAGTTGTGTTCTGGAATGTGTATGTGTCTTTCAGTGTACTTGAAAATTTTATCTATCGCGGTCACATTTTACATATGTGCTATCAGAGATACTTAAGGTTTCCAAAAATTATTCAGTTAACCAAAATTTATTGGAATGACATAAATTGGGTAACTAGCGAAAACTTCTTGCATAAGCTTTAGAAATACATATTGCACAACACAAAGCTTAAAAAGTGAACTTTCTTGCTACACTTGTACTAAGAATGCAGATTATTCTAGGAAACAGTGTCGGCAATCACAAAAAATATGTTGCTCAGTAACAGTGTCACAGCCATGGCAGCCAACTGCTACACACAAAAGCTTGAAGTTTGTAGATAATTATGTTCTAGAGAGAGAATCAACATATTACGGGAAAATTTTTTCCACCAATTTCAAAGTTTACCTATCAAATGCTGGGTAGTTATTGAATTCCAGGTGGTTTACCTTACATGGTTTGTTACTTATTATTTTAGTTGGGAGCAAGGAACTATTAGCTATATTTTTTTTTGTATATTGGTGACATTGGGTTTCATAAGTAAACACGAGGCAAATCTGTCTATTCAGGCTATTAGGTACTCACCATTAACATCTTTTTAAATTTTTGTTTAACCTTTTGATGTTTGCCACCAAAATTTTGAGATGCAGAATTATACTCTTTGTTGGTGGCTTTCAGTATACCATTTGCCCCATATTTTACTAATTCTGCATCAGTTATACGTATATTACTATCCCCTCAAGTGGATTATTTATGAAAATTAATTTTTTCTAAATATTAGATTACTGTGTATCGTTTTATGTTTGCTGTCATAGGTACATTATTTATGAAGGTATAATGAATATTTAAGTGGGAGGATGTTGGCTTTGTTATGTACATCTCTTGAATGAGTTTGAAAGGGTAAATAAACCCTGTTGTAGTTTCAGTGCCTTATTTTGTAGTGTTTTTAAATGATGTAGCATCTTATTTGCAGCGGATTCCCATACGAGCATGTATGACCGGAAAGTATGTACAGTGAAACTTCCCTTAGCGGACACTTCCGAATAGCGGACACTTCCGAAAAACGGACATTTTTCCAATCACCGGCAGATTAACATGGAGCCTTATGGAGAAATACTCTCCAAATAACGGACATTCTTATTAACGGACGCGGACACATAATAAGTAGTGAATAACGGACAAAATGCGCAAAAAAG